>CAUYQV010062121.1:0-32335 GCA_963574575.1 Galagoides demidoff
TCTGATTGCATGCTTGATTTTTTTTCCTTCTAATCTGGTGAGATAACAGAGAAGGGAAGGGAACTCCTGTTTTCTTTTGATGAGTCTGCCTGGTTATGCAGAGAGAGGGAACACTCCTTCCAAGGGCCTGTTGATCTCTAAAGGCCTTTAATTCAAAACACTGTTTATACCAAGAATCGTGTGTTGGAGTAAAATTTTCTGAGCTCCTCCACTGTCCTTCTGCCTCATTCACTCCCATAGCTACACTAAACCTGTTCTTAACTCCTTGTAAGTACCAGTACCAGGTTCTTCCTTTTCTTCCAGATCACCTGCCCCCTCTAGCACCTCTTATCCCCATCTCTTTCCCCAACTCCATCATTTCAATGAATTCCTTTACAGAATCATCAACTCTCTCATGGACTGGTCCTATTTACTCATGTTATAAATCCCTAGGCAGACCCCACATGCCACTTTCTTATTTGCAGACTACTATTCAAAATCATAAGAGTCTTCTGTGTGGGGCCGTGCCTGTGGCTCAGTGAGTAGGGCATTGGCCCTATATACCCAGGTTGGTGGGATCAAACCTAGCCCCAGCCAAACTGTAACAAAAAAAATAGCCAGGTGCCTGTAGTCCCAGCTACTCGGGAGGCTGAGGCAAGAGAATCGCCTTAGCCCAGGAGTTGCCACAGTACTCTACTGAGGGCAATAGAGTTAGACTCTGTCTCTACCAAAAAAAAAAAAAAAAACAAGACTCTTTTGTGTGATTCAATGAAAGTGAATGTAACTACTCTTGCCTTTGCCTGGCAATGTTTTATTCATCTTTATTTCATATCATCTTTCCTAAAATTGCTATTCAAGTCCCTTCTACTGGTCTTAAACCATGGCCCTAGTCCCGACTTCCTTAGGAAAGTTTAGATCTATAAATTCCCACACACACACACAAAACTGTGCTCCCCTATCTGATATCCTTCCTTCTCTAAGCATATTCTCATCAAGTCATTTAATTTCAGAAGAAGTATCTTGTCAGGGTCCAGGCAATGGTCTGCCTTCTTCGTCCTTGGTGTGCTCCTAGTCAAAGAATGACCAGATGCACTAAAAGCAAGGCAGGGGTGGAACAGAGCTTGTTGAGGAAGAGAAAGCTAGGTTGACAGAGCAAGATACATTCGCTAGAGACAATGAATGGGAGCACTTGTCACGATAAAAAAGGACTTGAATCCTCTTGGACTTGGTAATGACCTGGAGTCCATTTTATTTAACTGGGTTGGGTCCTCCTCATAGTTCTGATCTCACCATGAAACCCTCAATGGTTGGTTAACAACAGGACAATTAGCTTTAGGTTCCTCCAGGCTTTAGGTTCCTTTTGTGCTGGGCCACCTGGCCCACAGGGCGTTCCTCCTTCCCCTAGGTGTGGCAGTTACTTGGGATAAGATTAAAGTAGGGCTGCACCAAGATGGGGCCCACCCTTAGCCTTCTTCCCTTCTGGGGCAATTGCTTGAGGCAGCATTAAGGCACCCACTTTGTCCCTAAAAGAGTCTTGGGATTCCCTTGCTATCCACCTAACATCTCTTTTTCTTTGCAGAACCACCCTTATCTCCAGTGACTCAAACCAATCCTTTCTCCCTGATTTTGGTTCTACCTAATCCATTGTTCTTTTTCCTTCTATAACTTATTTATCTTGCTTAGAATCCATTTCCTCACTATCTGCAAACCGTGCTCATATCTTCCCACTATCTAATTGTAAGAGTTTAAAAATCTGTACTTCTGAATTTGACTACTTTATCTACTAGGACTTATGAAAAAATTCAGGACAGGGTAGTCTTCACCTCTCAATCTTTCATTCCTCTGCTCTTTCTACTCTGATTATACCTACACCCTCCCAAAGCATCCCTGGTCTCAAAGACAACCAGTGACCATGGGCCCTCTAATGTCTACTCCCATCACTTTGATTTTTCTGTAGCATTTTCAGGTATTTACACTCTTCCTCTGCAAAACATTCTCAGCTCCTTCCTCCTACAGCACTCCTTTTCTCACCACATTCTTCTCTGGGCACATTTAAGTTACGTTTATTCTTTGGCAATTTTTTAGTGTCTTTTGTCCTTGCTCCCTTTATCTTTCTTATATTTCTCTTTAGGCCATGTTGTCCATTTTAACTGCATCGATAAAGATGATTACTAAATGTGAGCCTCAAGCTCAAACCCGAGCTCCTGACCATAGAGTATGAGATCAGGCAATTAGGTTCAGGAACTCATCCTAGAAAATCTGCTACATGCCTCACTGCTCAATATCACTATGGCAACCTTTGAAGTACTCCCCTTGGCCATATGGCGACCACAGTGATGTTTAGCTATGAGGTAGGTAGCGATTTTTATAGGATGAGTTCGTGAACTTAATTGTCAGACCTCGTACGATGACCACTCTGATTGGCCATTCCAGAAAAAGAGTTCCAAAATTGCTTTGAAGGGTACACTAGATGCTGACATCAGTGCATGGCTTTCCAAGGTGAGGACCTCAAAGGTAACTGTAGTGATATTCAGCAATGAGATTTATAGCACTTTTCCGAAAGATGAATTCCTGAACTTAATTGTCTGAACTCTTCCAAAGTGTCCTCATTCACAGCATGTCAAACAGCTTTATACATCTATCCATCTATTTATGAAAGCTGATAAGGAATCCCAGATGCCCTTCCTTTAGTCCTGGTAAGAAGTTCAAACCATTAGCAATGACCCTTTCTCTTATCCTACTCTTCATCCACCATAAAATCTCCAAGCCTTTGGATATATACCTAGAAGAGGAATTGCAGGATTAAACGGCAAATCTATATTTAGATCCCTGAGTGTTCTCCAAACTTCCTTCCAAAAGGAACGTAATCACTCACATATCCATGTGAAAAATGAAATACAACAATAGCCTAGGATGAAGGAGGGAAGAGGAGGGAGAGGAGAAGGGAGGGGGGTGGGTCAATAGAGGGAGGGTTAATAGGGGGACCACACCTGTGGAGCATATTCCAAGTACAAGTTGGATCTATCAGGTGTAGAGCACAAATGTCTTAATTCTGTAATTGGGTAAAATTGGTGAAGGCTATGTTGTTTAGTAGGGTGTAAGCACTCCAATTTGTACAAATAATCAACACATTGAATCCCATAATGGCATAAATGTATTTATGATCTATGTACAAATGACTGAATTTAAAAAACAAAAAACAAAAAAACTCCAAGCCAGGCTCATTTCCTGTTCTTTCAACTCAGTGTTTTACTTGCTTGGGAGCCTCCCTGCTGTCCCCCAGAAAGCCTCATTTGTGAGTAAAAAAACATGAACTAAATATTGGCTAAGATCCACCCTGATTCTGCAGGATCATCACAACATTTGCCTTTGTCTTATTACTCTGCTCACCCTGAGTGTTGCCATATCAGATCATCCAGTGCTTTTCATGAAGCTCAGATATATTACTTTTCTTTTAGAAGATTCTACTTTTCTCAATTACCTCTCAAATACAGTTTTTGACCTAGTATTTAAAACCTTCCCTAACCAACCAGGCACAGTGGTTTATGCCTGTAATCCCAGTACTTTGGGAGGATAAGGTGGGAAGCTCACTTGAGGCCAGAGTTTGAGACCAACCTAAGTAACATTGCAAGACCTCATTTCTAGGCTTGGTGCCTGTGGCTCAATCGGCTAAGGCACCAGCCATGTACAGCTAAGGTGGTGGGTTCGAATCCCCAGCCCGGGCCACCAAACAACAATAATGGCTGCAACCAAAAAATGGCCAGGCATTGTGATGGGCACCTGTGGTCCCAGCTACTTGGGAGGCGGAGGCAGGAGACTCGCTTGAGCCCAGGAGTTGGAGGTTGCTATGAGCTGTGATGCCATGGCACTCTACCCAGGGGGATAGCTTGAGGCTCCATCAAAAAAAAAAAAAAAAAAAGATTAGTTGTGCCTGAAACTCTGCAAGTCTACTTGATGGCTGAAAAGTTCCCCCTACCAGGGTGAGCAGATAACTATGGACAGTTCTTCCAACTAGAAAATTCATAAACACAAAACCTTAAATCATATCTAATCTCAGTGGGCGTCGCTTCTATTGAGATATGATCAGTAACTCAGCCATCACCAATTCTATTGTAACTACTGAGAGAAACTGTCCCCTGGGCAGTGAGAAATGAGCAGAACAACTCCAGAGACAGCCTTGACCGTGTTCAGTCTTATAAATGAATAATCTTTGTCTCTGACTCAGAGCACCCCAGTTTGTGAAGGATTTCAGAGTACAGCAGGGAAACTTGGCCTGAAATTCTAGTCTTCAGAGTATCCTAAAGTAGTAACTCTGGTAGATTGTGAATGGACTGTCTTTGTACCGCAGAGCTCTTACCATCATTGTCTTGGGCTGCTGCTGCTTCTAACCACCTTGAACGTACGTGGTAACAACCTATCAGAGTACATACCTAAGGGGAATAACTCAGTGCTTCCAGCCACAACCTTGGCACTGTGACTCAAGGGATGAGACCTTCCTGAGCCTCGGCCCTTCTAGATCTGTAGTTGGTGGGAATTGTTGGAGTTGTCAATATTGTCCATCTGGCCCTGAGAACACAACTGCTAGAATCTGAAGAACTGAGAAAGCTAATCTTAAAGTAGGCACATAGCACCCAAAGATGCGTTTAGCTTTATTTTTTCAGGGACTTCTGGCAAGCCCAAGGATCTGGGCCTCTGGGTCAGCGTTTTTCAACTTTTTTTTTCACAGCACATTTGAACCTGTAGTTAAACTCCTGCAGCACATTTATATTGATAAAAAAAAAAAAAAACACTCACTGCTTTGAACTTTTAAAAATTATCTTTAAAATGTTTGCAACTAAGATCTCCATGGCACACCAGTTGAAAATCACTGCTCTAGGCATGGAAAAAAACACTACTTTGATATAAGTAAGATCCAGAGTACTTAAGACATAAGAATGGAAATATACAGTCAAATGGACTGAATCTTAAGAGTTGGCACAGGTGGGTACAAGTAATGGCTTAATGATCTTGAAGACGAAGGGAATTCGGGGTGTTGAGTTAGGAAACAAAAGCCCAAATTTGGAGAAAGAAGACAAACAGCTGTGTAGTAGGCCAGCAGATAAAAAATCACTGTGGGAGCTGGGAGTTGAACAGCACCCTGGTGGAGCTTAGAGCGCTGACACTGGGCTGCCGGACACCCACGTAAGCAGGTGGAGTTATTCTCTTACCGTAGTCCATCTCCATAATGTTGAGGCCACACCACGGGTGTTCAGAAAAAGGCAACGGATATGGAGTCCAGAGAGCCATGATTGAGGCTAGACTGAATAATGTGCTATTAGAATTCACGGCTGATAGCCTTTGTTTAGAGACGGCATAAACAGGGATAATGAGAAGGAACGGCACAGCCCCCGGCTGGGACAGCGCTGCTGATTTTTGGTACCCGACTTGTCTTCATATCCATTCCCCTGCTGCCTAAAGGGGTGAATATTGAACGAGGAGCTCTCCAGCTGTTTCCAAATCATGCAAGAATCGCTGGTGCCACGGAGAGCCTATTAAATCCCTTGGATGTATGTGACAACTGCTTCTTGAATGTCTAAAAATCTCTTAATCTTAAATCAAGACAAATGTGAAGTAAAGTGAACAGTGAATGCCTAATCTTTTCCTAATGAAAGGATCTTACAAGTCAGAAAACTTTCAGAAAGCCCCACACCCATATTGCCATCAATACTGACATCAATTGTGAGGGCCCAAGGGTGAAGGGGAGGATTTTGAGGGGCTCACCTGCCATGAGCTGGTGATGGCCTAAGATGGAGGCAAGGGTGTGAGAAAACTGGGAAGAGCTTCTGAAGGGCACAGAAGCCACAACTGTCACAGCCTTTCTCCAGAACAATCCCCAAGTTTGTAACTCTTCCCACGCCATCCTGGAATTAAGGTATTGTCCTACCCCCCGGAGGTTGCTTGTTCTCATGTGAGTCTGAGAACATTCCCGAGTGACTAATCAGGGGCTGGTAGTCTGCACAACACAATCCAAGTCTTTCTGTCAAATACCAGCTACTGTAGTGTCCTGGTGCTATGAAGTTTGCCATGCTGGCCCCATTGTCTTTGCAACTTAAGTCGCTACAGAATTATTGGCCTACGGATCATTAGGCAATTATGGATTATTAATGGTCTTTTTCATGGCTTCTCAAATATGCAGCTCTTAAGATTCAAGTTGTGTGTTCTGGATCCTAAAACATTCATTAGACTTTGAAGATGGACAGCTGAAGGTCCTGTAGGGTTGTGAGTAGAGGACAAAAAAAGGAAGCTGAATGAGAAATGGCTGGGAATGGAAGTGAGAACTCTGGGTCTTCCACACATAATAGGTCTGAGCAGGCTGGTTTGCTTGGACACAGGAAGTCCAAGCATTTATATACAAAGTGGGGATCTGGTTTGGCACCCATAGCACAGTGGTTAAGATGCCAGCCACATTCACTGAGGCTAACGGGTTCAAACCTGGCCCAGGCCATCTAAACAATGACAACTGCAACAAAAAAATAGCTGGGGAAAAAAAAAAAAAGCCAGGCACTGTGGCAGGTGCCTGTAGTTCCAGCTACTTAGGAGGCTAAGGAGGGAGAATCACTTAAGCCTGAGAGTTTGAGGTTTCTCTGATCTGTGATGCCACAGCACTCTACTAAGGGCAACATAGTGAGACTGTCTTTAAAAAGGAAGGGATTTGTGGCCCGTGGCCCTAGAGGAGGTGGTAGTGGCCATCGGAAAGGCTCACCTTTCAGGCTGTTGAGATGTTGAAGCAAGGATGTCCATGAGTCTTTCCCAAAACATCACTGGAAAAGCTTATTTCTGAAGCCAAAGGAGGAGGAAACAACCTAGATCACATCAGAACCTTCGAATAGACCATCACCTCATTCAGCCATCTCTTCCAGGTGCTCACAGTACAAGGATCCCATTGTCAAGGCTTTTTGACACACAGGTGATGCAAGATGGGTTCCACTAAGACTCTCTGCACAGACTTCATCTTCAGGACATTCGAGAACACTGGCAGAAGTGGATGCCTGTACCGAGTTAGGGGTTTGGTCTGCTTACTAGGGATGAGCACCCAGCTAAAGATTCAGCCAACCGAGTAAATGGTCTAATACAAGGGGGAGGGATAGGGAAATAAGGAAGTGAGGAGAGGGGAGGAGGGACAGGGTCACAGTGTATGGCATACCTCTTGGGGGTAGGACACAATTATAAGAGGGAGTTTACCTAACAAATGCAATCAGTGTAACTTAATTCTTTGTACCCTCCATGAATCTGAGCAAATTTCAGCCGGCCCATCCTGAACTCTGGAATGAGTACAGAGCATCTGAGCTCCCCAGCAACACATCTGCTCTTGTTGGAAATGCCACACGACATGGTGCTTCTAGAGCCCTGTAGAAACCTAAGTGCATCACCTGTGCTGTGCTCCCCATCCCTCTCCTTTGAGGGTCTTAGGGATGGTGATTCTGTAGCACATGGGGTGGAAGCATTGCTACAGCACTTGCCACCAACAACGAGGACCTAAAAGCCAACCACTGACTCCCATCCTCAGAGTCCTGGGACAACTTATGGTTGTCATCTGGGTCAAATCTTATGATTAAAAGCAGAATTGAAGTGAGGACAGAAGTGAAACTTTATTTGGGAGATGATCCCACAAGCATCTATAGGGAAAGTGAGACACAGAGGTGTAAACAAGTTACCCTTTAATGCATCTGCTGGTCATTTGAACACTGGGAACCGGCCTCAGCATTGTCTTGGTCCAGGAGGACTTGGTGTTTATTGACAGAGTCTAGCATCACTTGGACCTTGGTAACTCTGAGCACTTTTGGGGTGCCTTGCATGTGGCTGACAAATCATTAGGAAGCCCTGGGACCTCCATGTAGCCACAGGCTGTGGTGCTAGGTGGCGGCATGTACAGGCATGTCCTACACTGGGAGAGCAAGAGCTGGATACCATCAGGGTCTGGGAGGGAGGAGAGGAGCCCTGGCAAGGTCACATCCAGCCTTGGGTGCAGGATCCCTAAGTGACCACCTGCAGGTCCACGACCTCAGGTGTGGGGAGATTGCCATGAGAGCCTAACAGAAAAGGGAGGACCTGCCATACCACCTCTGGTCACCTCCTGATCTGTGACTAGCCACCACTGGCGTCACTTCCGACTTGCTATCTTTCTGATTCTCCATTCCGGCTAGATTTTTGCCTTCTCTTGAGCCTCAGAGATATGATGTTCTACTGCCTCCTGCTTTGAGGGTGCCCAGATGCATGACGTGGAGGTTGCCCCTCCTGTTGTAGGTACCCTGGAATCTGTGAAAGCTGGTCTGAGCCTTCTCAGGTGGGGGCTTTTCGGTCAGCATCAGTTTCTGCTTCTGCTTTTAGCTTTCCATGCAGGGTCTAGATTACACAATCACTTCTGATGTATGAAGTGGTTTGAGAAGAGATGGGTCTCCAGAGGCTCCAGGTGAACTGCTTTTCCTCACTGAGGAGAATCTTTGCTTCTACCTCACTGAAGTGAGCAGACAGTCATGAAAATGCTCCGTTTCAGCTTGTCTACACTTGGCCTTCTGCAGTGTCCTATTGGACAGTGTCCTCCCAAACATCTAATGTCCCTCCTGTGGAATGTGGTTGGAAGCTCATCGGCGTCCTCATCCACATTCTGGGCCACCTTGCAGCTCCTGACTTCCCAGCCACGCTTTCTGAAGTTGGTGCTTGAGACAGGGAGCATAGTCAAGCACCGTGAAGCTGATTACGAATGAAAATTAACCGTACAAATGCTTTGGTTACACGCGTTACTTTGGTGCACTTTGCGTGGAGATTGTAACTGTCCCTCCCCGGATGTGAGCACTGTGCACTTTAAATGTGCATTTGCCCGTCTTCTCCTCCCCCTCCGTCCTACTCTATTTCCACTGAGTTTTACCACCATAGGTACACACAAGGGTTGATCACTTAATTCCAGTTTAAAAATGAGCACACATCTTTCCATTTCTGTGACACTTTGGGACGTCTCCAGTTCCATCCAGATTGTTACAAAGGTATCATCACTGCTTTTCTTAGGGCTGAGTAGAAGTCCACGTGTACACATACCACATCTTATAGTCCACTCACATGTTGATGGGCACTTGAATTGTTTCTAAACTTGCAGTTATGAATTGTGCTGCTGTAAACATTGAGCGCATCTTTTTAATAGAAGGTCTTGTCCTTTGGGTAAATAACCAGTAGTGGGATGGTTGGCTCAAGTGCTCTGCTCTTGTTCTTTGAGGCGTCTCCATCCTCCTTTCCACAGAGGTGGAACTAGGCTGCAGTCCCAGCAACATCTCTCCTTTCTCTGTATTCATACCAGCATCTACTGCTTTGGGACTTTTGGATAAAAACCATTTCGGCAGAGTTAGATATGTCCTTGAGGTTTCGATTTGCAGCTCCCTCATCAGAGACGTTGAGCTATTGTGTCTTGGCCGTCAGTTTTTTCAGAAAAGCTTCCATGTCTTTTGCCCACTTTTTAATAGGATTCTGTCGGGCTAATTTGCATGAGTTCTTTGTAAATTCTGCTTATTAGCTCTTATCAGATGTATAGCATGCAAATATTTTCTCCCATTCTCTAGGTTTTCTATTCACTATTGTTCCCTTAGCTGTGCAAAAGCTTTTTTAATTGAGTCCCATTTATTTTTGTTGCGGTTATTGCCTATGGGGTCTTCCTAAGTTCTTTGTCTAGGGCAGTATCTTTTTCTAACTTCTTCTAGAATTGTTAGTTTCATGCCTTGGGTTTAAGTCCATCATGAATTTTTGTAAGTCGTGGGAGGTACGGATCTTGTATAATAAAACTTACTTGGCTGCCTCGAGATGCAGGAAAAAACATTCAATAAAACTCAATGTCTGGAATATTTGGTATTAAATGATCTATTAAGGCCACGAAATGGCACAGAGGAAACTTCTGTGCATGTCACTAAATGAAAGAAGCCAGTGTAAAGTCTACACACTGTAGGCTTCCAACTACGATATTCCAGAAAAGGCAAAACTAGAGACAGTAAAAGATCGGTGGTTTCTGGGGGTCAACAGGAGAGATGAACAGGCAGAGCACAGGAGCTTGAGGGAAGTGGGGCTAGCCTGATATAATGGTGGATTCACATGGATAGACTTGTTCAACCACATAGAGTGTACAACACCAGGAGCCCTAATAGGAACCGCAAACTTTGGAGGATTGAGGTGTCAGTGGAGGTGCATGAGCTGTAATAAATGGACCACTTGGAGGGGGATGTGGATAATGGGAGAGGCTATACCTGTGTGGGAGTAGGAAGTCTGCGGGCAATCTCTGCACCTTTTGGCCAATTTTGCTACAAATCTAAAACCGCTGTTCAGAAGTTTAAAAACTCACATTTCATGTGGCCTTCCCCTTCCTCCCCGTTGGTAGTGGATTATTCAGAAGTTTGTGGCTTGCTTGTAACAAGTACACAATAGCTGGGGTGAAAACAGGAACTAGGAGAGTTATAGGAATATAATAGTTTATACAGGGAGACAGTGTGTCTCATGCTTGAGATTTTTCTGGAAAAGAGCTGCCTTTGCTATGCTGAAAAAATATTTGCCCAACAGATGGTACTTGGCAGTTTCCAGACAGGGCTTAATTATCCCTAAGGAGGAATAGGATCTGGATCGCACCTGCCACCTCCCAGGCCTGGTTGTGTGGACTGATGGTGGGCAGGTGCTCAGCACCCTTATATCCAGGAGCCTGGGAAGCCTGAGGCTTTCTGGCTGCCACTGAGACCTGATCTCTCATCATGGCAGGGATTTGTCTGCCATGAGAGCAGCTGTGTGGTTTCAGGGCCCAACCAGGAAAATGAGTGTGGAAAAGTCCCATATTGTGACTCATTTCAACCAAGAGAGTAATAAGATAGTTCTCCAGCCAACACATTCAAAATCCCCTCCTTTGAGAAAAATCAAAGGCTGTAGAGTGACATGAGGGTTGGAAGAGAAGGGAGGGCAACTAAAACCCTGGTACTTACAGCTGCCTGGTGATCTTTCCCCTCGGTAGGAAACACGAAGACTGTTGGCTTGGTTTTAATCAGCCAAAATCCCACCTACTGTAAGGTAATCGATAGCCTGGCATTTTCTGATTACATAGTAAGTATCAAAGACTAATGAATCTAATATTATGGTTCACTTCACAGTCAGTTAACCTTCAATGAGACTCAATGTCTGGGTACTGTTCAGTATTAAGATCTATCAGACCGTAAAAGGGCACATGAAACCTTCTGTGCACATCAGTAAAAGAAGCCAGTGTGAAAAAGCTACATAACTGATTCTGTTATTCAGCTGGCAAGATTTTTCTACAGTAGACCACTGTCTCCTCAGGCTTCTCTGAATCCTAGCACCTCGAGGTACACCCCTCACACGTCTACTAAGCCGCATGGTTCGCCCATAACTCCTAGTTTCACGTACAGCAGTTTCCCTTTAGATTCTTCCCATTGCCGTGTCCTTAAGTTCAAGAACTTCCTCACAATATCCAGCTGTTAATCTCATGGCTGTAACTGTCATCCTACACGCTAAGATTTCCTTAGTCTTTTCAGAGATGGGATCTAGCCTTGTGCCCAGGGTAGAGTGCAGTGGTGCAATCGCAGCTCACTGCAACCTCAAACTTCGGGGCTCATGTGATCCTCCTGCCGCAGCCTCCTGTGTGGCTAGCACTACAGCTCCACACCACTGTTCTCTGCTAACTTCTTCCATTTAGATATGGGGTCTTGCTATCTTGCCCAGGCATTCACCTCAGCCTTGCAAAGTGTTGGGCTTTCAGGCATGCGTTGCCATGCCTGGCCCCCTCTAAAAGCTTCTGGATCTCTTTACACCATGCGTGTCCTAACTACTTGAGCACATGGACAGCGATAATTGGACACAGAAGAATTTTGTATAACCATTGGTCATTTCAGAGATGGCTTGTGGGGCTGTGAAAACAGGAGCTTTTAGCACTGACCAAAGATCGTAGTTCTGAGGGTTGCTAGTCACTCGGTAGTCTGGGTTTTCCTAAGGAAACAATACTGAAGGCTCTCCACATTTCCCGTAGTTACACTATTTTCTAAACTTGACTTAATTTGTATCCTTCTCACACAGTATATAAGTATAACCAGGAAGTATTCTCTGCATCTGTTTCACGTGGTATTTTCCCTTTACCTTGGACATGTGAAAGATGCGTCCTCAGTGTGTTCTCATTGACTGTTGAGTTGACCTTTTCCTAGCACTGATTTTGAATCCAGACTCAAACTAAGACAGTTGAAGAAAAGCACCCTTGTCTTCCAACAGCCTCACGTTAGAATTGCACCTTGTGGGTAAATGGCACGCAGAGGGACTTTGCCGTCTGAGCAGATGACCTGTGTCTGAGCTGTGGTGCCCTCCGCCCTCCTGATCACACACTACCTCCTGAGCACCATCGCCCCCAGGGGTGTGGGACCAGCATTTCTATCTGGTGCCCGCCCACAAATGAAATCGTAGGAGAATGAGGACAGGGAGGGAAGCCAGTTTGCTTCTCTTCATCACTGCTTAGATCTCAGTCTGAATCTCCACAGCTTCAGCTTCAGACAGTACAACTACACTGTCAGTTGCCAGTAGGGGGATACTACCCTTGGATGCCAGTATGGTCACCTGATTCACCTGTCCAATCACCCTGGGGGTGGTCTCCAATGAGCCCTGTTCTGGAGGCAAAGCACAATGTCCACAGACGCTCAGCCCGCAGTGCCAGTCTCATCAGGGCTGGGTGAGTGTGGGGCTTTCCTGTCCATGTGAATCTGCCAGGTGGTGGGGAGTTCACAGCTCATCCATGTGTCCCGGCAAGGTCTTTCAACCCCTCTATGTGGGTAAAATGAGAACGAGGACAAGGGCTTCCTATCTAAAAACAATACCTTGTCTCTGAACCTATGGATTACATTAGATATTAAGTCTTTATTACTAAAGATTACCGTGGCTATCCAGGGTTTTTTCTGGTTCTATACAAAAGGAAACTATTTTTTTCCAGTTGTTTGAAGTATGATGTTGGTATTTTAATGGGGATTGCCCTGAATCCCCAGTATAGACCAGGGGTCCTCAAACTTTTTAAACAGGGGGCCAGTTCACTGACCCTCAGACCATTGGAGGGGCCAGACTGTGGGCTGCTAAACAGGACAGGCAGCGGCGGCAAAAACACCCAGCGGGCTGGATAAATGTCCTAGGCGCTGCAGTTCGACGACGCCCGGTATAGGCGTTTTAACAATGTTGAATTGTTAAAATGTTGCTCTGCCAGCTTAGAGCGTGGTCTTTTCTTCCATTTGTTCATGTCTTCAACTCTGTTTCAGGGTTTCACATTTTTCTTTGTAGAGGTCCTTCACCTCTTCTGTTAAGTATATTCCTAAGTATTTCATTTTCTTTGAAACTACTGTGAAGGGAATTGTGTCCTCGATTTCTCAACTTGGCTATTGTTGTTATATACAAAGGCTACTGATTTGTGGACATTGACTTTTATACCCGGACATGTTACTATATGTCCTGATCACTTCCAGGGATCTTGTGGTAGAGAACCCCAGAGACTCAAAGTATAAGATTATATCAGCAACAAGTGAGAGGAGTCTGACCCCCTCTCCCCATTTGGATGCCCTTTATTTTCTTCTTGCCTGATCACATTGGCTAGAACTTCCAGAACTGTTGAGTAGTAGTGGGGATAGTGGACATCCTTGTATGGTTTCTGCTCTAAGTGGGAAAGCTTTCAGTTTTACTCCATCCAGTATATTGCAGTACATGGCTTTAATCAGTTTAAGAAATGTGCCGCCTATGCCTATGTTAAGTGTTCTTGTTAGAAAAGGCTGCTGAATTCTATCAAATATATGCTCATGTAAGAATTAAATTCCAGTTGAGGAGGGGGACTGATAGAGGAAGGAGGGGGAGGGGATTGTGTGCTCCCACTATGGGCACCATGGAAGGGTATATGGCACGCCTCTTGGGTATGGGACACAACAAAAGTCTCTACCTAACATGCAAATGTTGTAACCCAGTTGTACCCTCACATTAGCCTGAAACTTAAAACAAGTAAATTAAAGTTAGATTCAAAGAAACAACTGCTCTCTGGCCTAGACAGTGTCAAATGATAGGCCTGCACTTGCCACTTGTCAGCAGCTCCTTAGGTATTATATAAGCTCAGTCATATCCCAGAGCAGAGACAAGAACTTTGAATCCATTCTTCACATCTAGGAAGGCAGCAGTGGGTGTTCTTTCTGGAAATAACTTGGACAATAGAATAGTATTTCTTCTTTTGAATCTGGACTTATGTTAGATTCTAGAAGAAAATTTCCAGGTATCCTCTAGGTTACCGATTAAAAAATGTTTCTGAAGTTTATTTCCAAACTGCCTTTATACAGGCAAAGCTAATCTATGGCCTTAGAGGTCTGGTCGGCAGCAGGGGTGTCTATGGTGCTGAAACAATTTGTTTCTGGGTCTGGGTGCTGGCTACACAGGCGTGTTCATTTTATAAAAGCTTATCAAGCTGTGCACTAATGATTTGTATACTTTACTATATGTTGTGCTTTATTAAAAAGTTTGCCTTTGGGGGCAGCGCCTGGGACTTAAAGGAGTAGGGCACAGGCCCCGTAAGCTGGAGGTGGCGGGTTCAAACCCAGCCCCGGCCAGAAAACTGCAAAAAAATAAAGTTTACTTTTTCTTGTATATCTGGACAATGGAATGTTATTCAGCCCTGAAGTGCTGCCAAGCCGTGAAAGACAGAGGAAGCTTAAATGTGTGTTAAGTGGCAGAAGCCAGTCTGAAAAGGTTACAGACTTTGATTCTAGCTATAACATTCTGGCAAAAGCAAAACTAGGTAAGAGTCAAAGTCTCAGTGGTTGCCGGGGCTGGTGGGGAAGAGGAACAAACAGGCAGAGCAGAGGCTTTTCAGAGCAGTGAAACAGTGGGTGCGTGTCACTGTGCACCCACAGAATGTGCAGCACCAAGACGGGGGCCCTGATGTGAATTATGGACTTAGGGTGATGATGTGTCAAGGGGCGGTGCATCTATTGTAAGACATGTATCATTCTGGAGAGTTTCGGGGGGTGTTGTGCATATTGTGGGCAGGAGGTATAGAAATCCTAGCTACTAGCTACTCGAGTTGACTAGAAACCTAAAACCCTTAAATACTCAAAATTAAAGTCTTACTGAAGTTTCATAGTGAGATAGTTTGTACTCATGCTATTAAGAAACTTAGGGCCCTCAGCTCGTATTTCACTCCAGGAGTGTAGGCAATTTCCTAATATGGAAGACTCTGGGTGACATTCGGGACCCTATGTTCTTGTAGCCCCCAAAAGAGGCTCAGGCTGCCCTGGGCCTTTCCGTAGCATGTTCTAAATGGTGACTGCTAGTGCAAGAGGCTCTGATAGGTCGAGTTTCCTGGAAACTGTTTCTCAATGTATCCTTGCCCATGAGGCTGACTTTGTTCACTGGGACAAACAAGGGTACATAGCAATGAGAACAGATGGAGGAAGCTTGAAATTGAAAGGGGCAGGGCTTAGTCTTGTGACCTGTCTTCAGACAAGCCTTACTCAGTTTGGCTAAAAACCAGCACACACCTTTCTGACCACTTGGCGTGTTTAATAACGTGATGTCATCTACTGCCCTGGTCTTTTTCTCAGCTTTGTTACCTAAGCTGACCATAAATAACTCAGTAGAAAACTGGAGTATGAGGCCTAGATTAGAAACTCAAGCTTTTGTGATGATTCCCACTGGCAAAGCTATCGGCAAATCCCAGTGTAGAAAGTGGAGTTTCTTATTCTACAGGGATAGGATTGGCAATCAGTGTGGATAGTTATAAAAATGTACACAAAAAGATTAAAACTGACTTCCTATCTGGTTTAATAAATTGACATGCCTTCCAAATACACAAGGAATCAAACATCCCAATGTCTTATTTGTCAGTGTGGACCACAGCTTTGGCCCAGTGTCTCTGGTGTTTGGTTCAAGAATGTGAGATCCCAGTTCCTTTCCCATTTTTACCCTAAGAATGAGTCTAGGTCTGTAGAACTCTCTGGTTTGACATGAAATGGGGTTTGTGAAAGGAGTCATTCTAATGCCAGGCTTGAAGCAAAATGGGGCACAAGTCCCCATGGGGAGACACTCCTGCTGACCACCAGGGGAAGAGAGGAATGGGGTGGCACTGTCCTGGACTGCTGACCGCCAGGGGAGGAGAGGAATGGGGTGGCACTGTCCTGGACTACTGACTTTGACTTGCTCACTCACAAGGGCACAGAGCTGATTAACTAAGTGGCTGCTGTTGGCGTAATAGGACAGCACCTGCCTAAGGGAAGCCTGGTCTGATCAATCCAGAGTTTTACAGTCTGCAGTCACAAACTGCAGAATTTATAGTCCCTTCTGATGCTGAACCACTTCTAACCAGTGATAAAGAAAACAGCAAATATGGGAAGAAAACTGGAAAAACCTGCACCTCTGGCATCATCCACCGATGGCTGGCCTCCCTACAAGGTGAGGACTGTATGGTCTCCTGCTGATCAGGAGGCAGGGCTGCCTGAGGATGCAGGACCTGTCTATTACAGCCAACGTGGAGGCCCCCAAGATAATCAACATGTTTGACTCAGTGGGCACTGGCTCTGCCAAGCCACCAACTAGGGATGCATCCAGTGAAAAACCTGAGGTGACTGTAGGAACAAGGATCATCAAAGAATGGATCCTGGGATTTAAAGCTGACCTTAACTCCAGTGCAGAATGGAATGCTCAGTAAAGAGCACAGTTGTGGCTGTGAACCACTGCCAAGTTGGATGCTGCTCTGGGCAGTTCTGCTCGGTGCCCACTGCACCTGCCGTTTATACTCTGTGGCTGAACGTTGATCATCATTCTTGCTGATTGGGGTTTGCTGGGTGCATGCACTTCCTCCGGCCTGAACTTGAGTAACTTCAGCAAGCTACAGCTGAAACCCAGGCCTGACTCAGCTGAGATAGTCATTGATGCAATATCCTCAATGGAGAACAAGGATCTCTGTAAAACGCTATTCCTAGGGCCATGTGGCCATTATTGCACTGTCCACTAATGCATATAGACAGGCCCATAGGAAATGTAGATACTTTTTTACAGATCATGACCTAGAACTGATCTTTGCTTCCTTGAATCCCCTAAAAATTGTTATAGGCTCCTCAATGGAGTTTATACATCACCTATGGGGTTTTTTAAATATTTTTTTCAAGATTTTTTTTTAATATTGTACTTTAGCTGTGTGCATTAATGCATTTATGGGATACAATGTGCTGGTTTTATATACAATTTGAAATACTTACATCAAACTGGTTAACATAGCCTTCACCACACTTTCTTAATTATTGTGTTAAGACATTAATATTCTACACTTAGATTTGACATGTACCCTTGTAAAATGCATCATAGGTGTGGTCACACCAGTTACCCTCCTTCCATCCATCCTTCCCTCTCCCCTCTCCTCCCTCCTCTTTCCCCTTTATCTTGGGCTGTAGTTGGGTTATAGCTTTCATATAGAAGTGTGGGTGCTCATATATTGGTTTCATAGTAGGGCTGAGTACATTGGATACTTTTTCTTCCATTCTTGAGATTCCATGCTAAGAAGAATATGAAAGAGGTAAAGTCTCCATCTTTCTTTAAGGCTTCATAATATTCCATGGTGTCCATGGTGTACATATGCCACAATTTATTAATCCATTCGTGGGTTGATGAGCACTTGAGCTTCTTCCATGACTTAGCAATTATGAATTGGGCTTCAATAAGCATTCTGGTGCAAATATCTTTGTTATAAAGTGATTTTTTTGCCTGCTGGATATATGCCCAGTATAGAGGAATTTCAGGATCAAACGGCAGGTCTATTCTTAGATCCCTAAGTGATCTTCAAACATCTTTCCAAAGAAATATATTAGTTTGCATTCCCACAAGCAGTGCAGAAGTGTTCTTTTCACCACATCTACACCAACATCTATAGTTTTGGGTTTTTCTGATGTAGGCTAATCTTACTGGGTTTTTGCCTATGCTTTTCAAATTAAATGAAATAACTCCTGAAGAGGCCTGAGGCATCATCTTGATTAAAATGGACCATTAAAGCCAAGAGCCAGGTTGACCACAATGGGTTAGTGACACCTCTTCTGGTCCGAGTTATCTGATATGGAGTGACCTGCTATAGACTCTCTGTACTGACTGCGAGGCCAAAGATGCCCAGTGGCTCTGTAGGGACAGGGCATCTCACGTATTGCAAGGAGGGGGTCATTTTAATATGAAAATACTTAGGAATGAGTAGTCTCTTATGCTGAAGACTTAGTTCCTTCCGGGAAATAATTTCTCTGTAAAAGACTGAAACTGGACCTGTACCTTTCTCCTCTCTAGAATTAATTCAAGATGGATAAAAGACCTAAATTTAAGGCATGAAACAGTAAAAATCCTCAAAGCGTGGGAAAAACACTTGAAGATATCAGCCTGGGGAGAGACTTCATGAAGAAGACTGCTGTGGCGACTGCAACAACAACAAAAATAAACAAATGGGACTTAATGAAACTGAAAAGCTTCTGAACAGTTAAGGAGATGACAACCAAAGCAAATAGACAACCTACACAATGGGAAAGGGCATTTGCATACTTTGAGTCACACAAAAGCTTAATAACTAGGACCTAAAGAGAACTCAAAATTAACATGAAAAGAGCCAACAATCACTTATATCACCGGGCAAGAGATGAATAGAACCTTCTCTAAAGACACACAAATGGCTAACAAACATACAAAAAATGCTCGTGGTCCCTAATTAGAGAAATGCAAATCAACCACCGAGATAATGTCTGTTTTAATTAGAAATGTATCCTCTTATACATTTCAGTTTGTGGTGGTGATGGTATCAAATTCCAGTGAGAGTTGGCCTTTCCAACTCAAGCAACTGAGACAGAATGAATCTTGGGGCCTTCAAGTCTCAAGTCCCAGGGGAATTGCCCTACAGATCCTTTGTAGACTTTGTTTGTCCTCAACCTGTGGAATGACCTTCCTTACTGGTGTGGGTATGCTTGATCAGATTGCCAAATGTTTGGGGCAATACAGATGAGAAATAGAAGTTAGATGCCCTGTTTGTATAAACATGCTCTGCTCGTCCTAAGGTCAGTGACTCAGGAGCCCGGGATCCATGAAGCCCTATGCTCAAGATCTCTGAATTTTGGTGCTCATGTTCTCAGTGGGATTTGACCAACCTATGTTGAAAAACTGAAAGCAGGAAACAGATGATGACCTTGTTTATGAAGATGGTCCAGAACACACTTCATCCTCAGTGTATAGCTTCTAGTTCATAAACAGGCTTTCATGGAGGTTTGGACAACTGAGGTGTCAGCTGGGCAAGAGATATTTGAGGATCTGGGGGCTAGAAGGCAAAGAACCCACCTTAGGGCTGTTCTCTGGGGAAAAATCTGACTTGAGGTGTTTGAATAACTCTGAATCCTGAGACCACAGATAAATCATCTGAATGATGGAAGTCCTCCTATTTGGACTTTGAATCTGTAGGTAAAATGGCTAGAAGAATTCCATAGTCACTGCTCCTTAACTAACTGGGTGCAAAACTTATTGTACAGGCTTGATGAGCACAAAGTATCACGCATGAGCCATGCCCCATGATATCCAAAGCCTTTCACTCCCATGTGCTGCTTCTGCACTGAGATTCCGAGCAGCAGGTGCACTCTGGCCAAGATCCACTGACTGGTTTTAATAGTAATAAACTATTTGGTCTCTCCTAGACATCTGGAGCCCCCTGATTTCTAGACCTTACCCTCTGAAGAAGCTTGAGATTTTGCTCTGGATTTTATTTTACAAAGCTGTTACATCCTGAAAGTGTTTGATTATATAAGCCCTCATATCATTGTGTTATTAAAGAAATGCTTTGTTTTCACCTAGGACATGAGAAACTACATGACATGAGACATGGGAAGGGATGATGGGAATTGAGTAAGGCCCAGCAAGATCTCACTATCAGGACACAAACATTTTGCAGAGGCTCTAATTGGACGCCTTATCTACTGGAGACAGTTTTCTTTCCAAATGAAAGCAGAGGTGATCAGAATGACTGTGAATGGTGTTCAGGTGTCCGTGACAAGCATGAATGCCCCGAGGATGTGTCCTAGCTGGTTACAGGCACCGTCCCCCATAACAATTGTCACAGCCAGTTACAGTACCCAAGTGACCCCAGATAATAAGCTACCTCACATTTACTTCCTGGGATCCCAGTTCGGGGCAGAGATCAGGGTGATACAGACGGATGGAGAACTGTGACTTACAAGGATCACTGTCTATAAACACAAGAAGGAAAGTGTTTCCAGCCTGCACACCAAGGCCCTATAAATGCAGCTGCCACACAGGCCTAAGTAATGTTTACTTACAGAACTGATATCAGAAGGCAGGACTAGGTCCCCCTGACAGTGACTATCAGACTGAAATTCCAGTGCACCTTCTTAATTGTTATGTGACCCAGTAATTACAAAGGTGCTGGCAACTTGGGACACACTTGTGCACTTAAAATATTTTTAAAATCCCCTGTGCAGACAACTGGGTATTTGTGTCGATATTTGTAGTGGAAGGCTGAATCTTGCACCTCTCCACCAGGTCTGCAGTGTCAGAGCCCTTTGGGGCTAACTCTGTCCATAGTTTAGATGTTCTTTGTGATGGAAAGAATGAGGCAAGAAGCTCTTTATGCCTACATGGAGGACAGGATGAGGGAATATGGGCAACCTGGTGAGAGGCAGTGCACAAGGAGGGAGTAAGATGTATGGGTCTCATCCACCTAAGCCAAGGTCTGCACTGAATTCTCTGCACAGGTACAGAGGGGCAGTGCTTGGCCTGATATTTCAAAGGAGATATTGGCAAGGCTTGTGATGCAAAAACATGAGGGAAGTGAGATGTCATAGCCCAGCTACAAGGGTGAGCCTTTATCCCTGGAGTTCTCTCTGTCCCAGAGATGTCTTATACCTATGCTGATCCAGACCTGTCTAGGAAATAACTTGGAATCTGTTCTCTTAACAGTCTGCATAGTTGTCTTTGCCAAGAAAGAGATAAGTGTGGAATGTGATACCAGCCTCATTACAGACCGACCCCTGATTAATTTACGATGCACATTAAATCTCTAGATCACTTTGGGTGATGTGGACAGTTTTTATTAATAGATACACATTATTTTTTACTAATAGATTACACATTACCTGTGATACTTTGATATGTTCATATAATCAGGGTAACTGGGATCTATAACACTAAAATTCCAAAAGCTTCATATTTGGGCCAGGTAGATTCTGAAATCACTCCAAGCCAACTGTCTTTTGTTCAGGGAGGGAGATACTTTGCTGAACGGTGGAGACCTACGCTAAACCAGTGCTGAGAAGAAAGTGGACTGTTGTGTAAGGAGCAGAACATCAGAAACTTCTATAATTCACTGGCTATATAGCCTAGTGCAAAATCTACTTATGGCATCTTACCTATAAAAATGAGCTGACCTTCAAGTGGCCTGTCTACGTTAATGCCCAGAATACAGTATGGATTCAATAAACAGAAGCTATTTTGCTACTCAATTCTCTTCAGCATTCCACATATCTTCAAAGATGTGCTGAAGATTTTGCTAAAGAGTCCCATTAATGACCACTGGAATTCATTTTTTTTAATAAGAAAATGAAAGCACGTCCTTATACCTGTGAAAATAATCTTACTAATTAAACCTACCCTGTCCTTGAACACACGTATTGGCAGAAGCTGGTCGTGAGCATTTATGGAATCCCCTCTGAGTCATACGCTAGGCTCTGGGCACTCGTGATACCCAGTTTTATATCCACTAATACTCAGGTCAGTTCAGCGTGGGTGTTGGAATCCTGTCTCTTAAGAGGAGGATCATGAGATTCAGTAACAACATAGACATGCCCCAAGCAGCCTGTTTGTGAGTCACAATGTGAAAGTCTCCTGATACCTTTTGGAGTGTGTCCCCTGTCCCACACCAAAAGTGGTGCAGATTCACCACAGTGACTGAGGCTGCAAAATTTCAGGATCACAGGCTGGATTAGGCCTGTGACTAGATCAGAGCACTTCAGACCAGTTCCTCATGGTCAGTCAATTGAGCAGCGTTTAAGCTCCCACACAAACACAAGCCTCTTCCTTTAACAAGGGTCCGTGGTCGTTAGGGACAGACGGTTCATGGGCAATCTCAACAGCCTGCATGTCTCCCAGTGAGGATTTATTAACATGTGTTGGCACTTAAGCATCATCTTCCCTGGGAGGATTTTCTTGAGTTGGAATTTTGAAGATAAGGGGATTTCCAGTTGGACACTAGAGGTGAATTTGAACACTGTGATGATGGGCAGAGGACCTAAAATCAGGGCCTGCTGGGAGGGTGGCCTGGCCAGCTTGTCCCCAGCTGCTCACACGCGAAACTCTTCTACTCTACTCAGGAAACTTATGGTCAAGGATGACACTCAAAATTGACTGATTGGAGCTCTGGAGAACAGGAGTCCCCACAAAATGTCGTTATCTGGGACCAAGTGCCCTGAGGCCTATGCCCACTGTGGGTATGCATCTCCACACCAGATGAGCGTTCTATGGAGACACTTAGTGACCTAAAATTGACTCCCCTGAAAACACTAGAAATCTTGGGAATCCAGTGAAAACTGAAATATCACTCTGACATCTTTTAAAAACAGAAGTAGAAATGATTCCTGCAAAGGGGCCCAATAACCAGAATCCACAGAGAACTCAAACGTATTCACAAGAAGAGAACAAGTGATCCCATCTCAGGGTGGGCAAGGGACTTGAAGAGAAACTTCTCTGAAGAGGACAGGTGCCATTGCCTACAGGTATATGAAAAAATGCTCACCATCCTTAATCATCAGAAAAATGTAAATCAAAACTACTTTTAGATATCATCTAACACCAGTAAAATTAGCCCATATCACAAAATCCCAAAATGACAGATGCTGGCGTGGTTGTTGAGAAAAGGGAACACTTTTGCACTGCTGGTGGGATTGCAAACTAATACATCCCTTTTGGAAAGTCATGGAGAACACTTAGAGAACTAAAAATAGACCTGCCATTTGATCCTATAATTCCTCTACTAGGTATATATTGAGAGGACCAAAAATCACACTACAATAAAGATATTTGTACCAGAATGTTCATTGCAGCCCAATTCATAATTGCTAGCTCATGGAAGAAGCCAATCAACCCAGGAATGGATCAATAAATTGTGGTATATGTACATCCACAGGTGTGAGACCACTGCCACACTTCGGCTGTGAAATGAGTTCTTTGGTCAGAAACTATACTGACCAAAGTGAAATACCATGATGGTGGGCAAAGCATCCTGTCAGTCCACAGGTGGTATTTTTGGCTGAAGTGTTGTGTCTAGGGAAGCAAAATCCTTATCCACAGTAACCATACTGCAGTAAGAACAAAACACTGTCCCTTCTGTGATAGAAGCAGTCGAATACAAACCTGCCACTGATCACCCTGGGGGATGGTGCCATATTGGGCCTCAGAGTTAGTCTCTGCTGCCAGCAGACTGGGTACTCGGTGGTGGCCATGACCAAACCTTGGTGAGAACAGGTCCATGTTGCTGAGCCCCCACATGATTTTATCCTTGCCACTCTGACCACTCTGTTCATGAGCTTATTAGGTGATGGGGTAACTAGGAAAATACGCTGACTAATTGACACAGAAAGCCACTATTAGTCCTCTTCTGGCCTCACCCTGTGAGCATACACATGGGACACTTACCTTCACAACCTTTGTCCACTCAGGTACATCCATGTCCCTCTTCCCCAAATATGCTGCCAAATTTCCAATTATGTTCCAAGTCCCTGATCATCTAACCACACCACTGGATTATAGCCCATAAAATAGTGTATAATTGCACATCTGGCCATTTCTCCAAGAGAAGCACACAGGCAGGTACACTACCTGGATTCTGCCCATCAAAATTTCCCTTCACTGCTCTTGTCAGGGTGTCCCAGAAGGAGAGTCTAGTGCTGCAGTTATCTAGGCAGTAGTACCTGGATACCCCACGAAACCATCTATAACCAGGGCCTAGTCTTCTCTTCCTCTGAACTGATCCTGGGATATTTCTCATGAGGCTGCAGGTATAGGCTGGGGAGAGAAGGCAGTGTAGCTAGGAATACTGGCTAAAACCAAGGCACTCCACCTAGAGATGGGTATCTAGGAACTTAAAGCTGCCCTTCACTGACACATGAAACAGAGGACACCTTCAAATAAGGGTGTTGCTCTTTGATATTCTGTCATACATGTGGCTGGGATTCATGGACATTCCGGCCAGTTTTTCATGTAAGCTGTACCTTTAGGACCTGCATGGGCACATTTATACTACATTTTGATACGGAACTACTGTGCATATTCAATTTCATAGCTTTAGAGGATCAGATATCATTCAGTTTATAAGGGGCAGCTCCAAAACCCTGAGGGCCTCCACTACAATTTACCTAGGGGACCCTGCCAAAGGTTCCAAACAACACCCCTACCTGCCCTGACACCTCAAGCACCGTGGAATCTGCTAGATCACATGGCCCGAGTGGCAGAGTGTCTTGGCTGGTAGCCTGCACCTGGTGCAGACCCTTCTCTTATGAAACTCACTCAGAGCTTAGCAACTTTTCAGTTCACTCAGTAGGGCTGGAGTAATACAACCAAATAATCAATGTGTTGCCTTAAATCCAAAGAGGACTTCTAGGCATTGTACCCCTTTCTTGGTTATGAGAAGGGCCAGATGCATCAACTTACCCTTCACCTTGGAGATACCTTAACATGCATACCTCTGCACCACTCCTAGAATCACTGAGGTGAAGGCCCCTGAATCTTAGACTTACTTCCCACCTGTGAATCCTCAGTAGTTGCTACTTCATGCTCACTAGGCCCAATCAGCCAAAGTTAATGTAACGGACTAGTGTGGTATCTCACAGAAGGAGCAGTGGCCAAAGTTTCTTGGAACTAAATTGTAACACAGTGCTAGAGTTGATATACCCCTGAGATAGGACAGTGCAGGTATCTTAGCCTCACCAACGGGAAGAAAACTCCTGGGCCTTGGGGATGGTATGGGGAAAAAGGCATTTTTGTGATCAATAGTTGCATACCAAGTACCAAGAAATGTATTGATCAAACAATGAAATCTTGTTCAACTAGCATGGTTGGTTTAGCTTATGGTAATCTACTATTATTCTTCAGAATCCATGTGTCTTCTGCACAGGCCATAGTGGGTTTAGTGGGGCTGTGGTAGGACTTACCACATCTTCATCTCAAGTCCTTGATGGTGGCACTGATCTCCATGATCCCTAAGGGATGTGTGATAGTCTTACTACTTTCCTAGGTAGAACCAGCTCTAATGACTTCTATCTGGCCTCTCCAGTCTTTACCCCACAGGTTAGGGAACCAATGTGGGGACCCTTCTAGCTGTCAAATAGATCCATTCCACCCCTGCCTTGAACTGGGGAAATAACAAGATGGATCCAGGGACTCACTGTGAGTTGGACCTGAGCTAAAACTCCATGGATCACCTGCTCTCCACAAGCCCTGGTTTGAGCTGGAGGGACACAGTGATGTTTTGTGTCTCCTGGGATCAACTTAAGAGCAAGTGTTTGGTAGTTCCTGAAAGGTCTATTTTCCTTTTCCCAGTACAAAGTTACTCAGGTAATAGGTCACAGGTATTTCTAGGGAAGAGGGAGTGGAAGATCTCTAAGTATGAACTTCCAGTGCTAATGAGAGTCCTCTGTGGCAGAGACCTGGTTTTCCCTCTACTTGAGGGATTCTGGGTCTATAAATTGGTTCAAGTCTGGAGTTGAGGGACCATGTTTGTTTTTACCATTTGAATTAGACCTTGTTCACTTGACCTGAATGTTTTCTGGTTATACAGATCAAGTACAAATTTTGTAGGCTTCCTACTGATTTCACTTCTAAAAACACTATGATTAGCCAATGCTGTAGACTTACACAAGTCAGACTATTCTGATTGTCATTTTGCCTCTGTTCATTACAATTACTGCATGCACTTTGCCTTTGGCTGAGTGTTGCCACTTGGCCTCTGCCATCCTAGGATCTAATGATCCCATTGCACTTGTTTTCCAATTGAGTGACTGATTCCCAGTGCCACGTCTGGTCTATGGAAGAGTAAATTGGGAGGACTTCTGAGATGCCAGACCTCCCTTCACAAATCTATTTCTCCAAGTATCAGTAAAAGGTATGTTTTATGGACCTTCCCAGTATGAATTAGTAGGTTTTAAGTGAATCCACTCTAGTATGCCAATTCTGTAAACTCTTAAATCCCTTTGTTAACCCAAGGGAAATGAAGCAGCTTATAGTGTGCTCTTTTTTGATCCATGTTTCAGCCATCCCATGAAAGAGTGTCTTTCCAAACTTGCTGCATTTAATCTTCACCTGGGCATCCTAGTGGTCCCATATAAATAAACTTGTCTTTATCAACCTTATGTTCCTTCTGCCCTTATCCCTCATCCATTCCCATAGGTATTCCCCAGATTTCTGCTTACATAAACCAGAAAACAAGTAGCTCTCGGAGTGTAGCCCACCCCACAAGTCAGACTGTGTACCTTGCCTCCAGGAACCTGCAGGGGCAAAGGAGGACAGTGGGGGCAGGTCCTGAGAAGAGTGCATCACCTAGTGTGGCAACTTCCTTGGGGGAGCCTGTTACCACTTCCTCAGGTAGAAAAGAGATGCTGCTTGGGGCACAGAGATTGATCTCTCCTGGAAAACAAGACTCATTAGACCTTAAGAGCCCAACGTCCCAGATCTACCAGGCTCCTCACACATGACCTCATGCCAACTGACAAGGTCCTAGTGCTTTCCCAGACAATGCCCTCACTTGAATAGTAGACAATCTTTGAGGCTGAGCAGAAGTTCAGCTTCTGTCACAATTCACCCAGTCACAGGTACACTAGAAGTTCTCAGGCTATTTATTTGGATCTGGGAAACTGAATCCCTGAGCTCATCCTAACATCTCTGGAATAAGTGATAAGGATCTACCAACATTCTGTTCCTTGGCTTTCCGTAAGTGTCTGAAAATATGCAGTCAGTAAGGTCCTTGCCTCTTATAGTGAATTTAGAGTATCAAATACTATATTTGCATATTTCCATAAACAGTTCCTGGCATGTATCCAGTGTTGTGAGTCCTGAGCTTTTTAGGTCTAATCAGAAAGCACATTCCAGAAACTCTAAAACCAATTAAGAAATATAAGACTATATCCCTCTAGAACTACTCCTAATAACAGAATCTGTTAGGGTTCTCTAGAGATTCAATACATAAAAACATAGATATGAGGGCATAGATATGAGGGGGGATTCATAAGAACTAGCTCATGAGTTATAAGGAGGCTAAGCAGTCCTACAACTGGCTGTCTGCAAGTGACAGGTGTAATCCCAGTAGCACGGCTCAGTCCACGCCCAAAGGCCTAGGCTTGGGGGTGACTGGTGTAAGCTCTAGAATCAAGGGCTGGAGAACCTGGAATCCTGGTGTTCAAGGGCATAAAGTATATCCTAGCTTAGAGAGCCAACTTGTCCTTCCTGTTCCTTTCCTGTTCCTCATTCTCACAGGCACTCAGCTGCCTGGATGACCGGGGGGAGGGGGTAGCACACGTCCTGGGAGGCTCTTCCCTCTCCAACTCACGCCAAGCTTCTCTGGGAACACCCTCACAGTCTTTACGAGCTTTTTAGGTACTCTCTAATGCAGGCATCTGACACCCAGAATTATCCAGCACAGGCTGTTTAAAGGGTGCTGCAGAAGTCTCCCTCTCCCAACCCCCGCCACTAACATTCAGTTTCTCCTGGGTTGTGAGCAGGTTTCCCTGGGAGTTTATATAATGATCACAAGTGAGTCTTGGATAAGAGTATTTGAGGGCCTGGTGGCTAGAGGGCAAAAGAATTTGATCTCTGCCTTTTTCTCTGAAAAAATCTAAATGTTAGGAAATAGACATGCTGAGGAGAGGGAACTTAAACCCCAGGAGATCAGCTGAGATGGAAGATCTCCTGTGTTGGACTCTCAGTGGATGTGTGGAATCTTTCCAGACACTTTTTCTTATAGTCTTTGAACTCCTTAAAAGGTGCAACACTTTTCCTGCAGGCTGCTTCTCCCACTCTCAGTCGGTACAGTGGGTGCTCTATGCACGGGGGACATCTTCAGCTTGCTCTCCACCCTTGGCTTTTTACACTCCTGAGACCTAAAACATCCCCCATAGAGAAACCCACGGGTTTTTGATGCTGGTTTAATTTTCAAGAGCTTTTATGTATATTAGAAATGTTCTGTTTGAGGTCTGGTTTTTAAGAACTGGCTTGTTCTCACCTAGGTCACCAGCCACAGTAACAGTGGTGAGGCAGAAGACCAGAATCAAGGAAGTAATGACTTTTTCCAGATTTGGAGGCTTTGAGTCACCCATTGGATATTGCTGTGATGGGGATAAATTTTTAAACTTACGGCAGGGACGACCAGGACAGCTGGGGACAGAACTCAAGTGTTCATTAGAAATGCAAAGTCCTGGCCTGCGCAGGGAGCAACTTTCTGTGATAGTGGGCGTGGCCAGCAACATTCTGAGGGGCCCCGGGGCAGCCAGGGCTGTCCTCTCTGCTGTCGCATGTTTGTTTACTGGGATCGCAGCGCTGGACAGACAGATCAGCCAGCAACCAATCCTGTTCCTTCTGCACCACCACTCTATGCCCAGGAGGGAAGTGTGTACAGACAGTAGCAGGTGTTTCTGGTCAGCCCTGTGCACCCAGGTTCACTCAGCACAGGTACCCTTGAAAGAGACCATGTCATAGACTGACATTCTGGTGACAGAGGAAGGACTCTCACAGCTATCTCCTAATTATGTTTACACGACAAAATGGTTGCAAAAATGCTGACATTTCAGTGGATTCTTCAGAGCATTTACACCAATACAAAATGTTAAAGTGTGTTCGTAAGTCCAGACAAATGAGATGTGGTTGTCTCCTGGGGCAACACTCACCATAGAGGGCTGAATCTCTCTGATCTTGGACTTCCTGGGCTCACCTGGGATCCGTGTGGTCAGTGTGCAGGTTCCAGGGCTCCCTGGGGCGAGCTTTGCCCACAGCTGAGATGTGCTTCTTTGTGACTGGAAAA
The DNA here is from genome assembly GCA_963574575.1 of Galagoides demidoff. NCBI lineage: Eukaryota > Metazoa > Chordata > Mammalia > Primates > Galagidae > Galagoides > Galagoides demidoff. The sequence continues at coordinate 29,075 of CAUYQV010062121.1, forward strand.
ATGAAGGTGGAGGACCGAGGCTCTGTCATGACTGCACAGAAGGCAGGCAGAAGGGACACCACGCTGTTCCTTCCAAATGTCATGCTATCTGCAGCTCTCTCATCCTGGTTCCTCCTGGACACAGAACAGTGGTTCATAGGAAGAGGAATAAAGTGCACCAGGGCCAACTGAACAGCTTCAGAGAGACACTTCAGCAGACTCGATGGAATCTCCAGATTGCTATGATAGCATGGACTTTTTGACAACTTTAGTACTAAAACATCTGGGAGATATTTAAGCCAAAGTTTCTAAAATCAGGATCTAAGTCCAGTGTTGCATACTCAGTGACACTGAGGCCCGAGATGGAAGAGTCTCGCACTGAATCCAGTGTGATGATCAGGAGTGCTGGGACCAGAATTTTTCTGCCGTAGGTCCTTGGTCTTAAGGATTCCAGGAATGAATCCACAGACCACAGATCAGTGGTAAGATAGAATTTATTATACACAAAAAAATACAGAGGAACTGCCAGAAGTTCTGGCAGAGGGAAAAACCCAAGTCGGAAAAATCTCTCGCTGGGTCCTTTGTCTAAGGCAGTAGTTCTCAACCTGTAGGTCCTGACCCACAGGAACTGCATTAAAGGGTGCAGCATTAGGAAGGCTGAGAACCACTGGTCTAAGGGTGTATGTGTAGCTTAACAAATGAATGCATCTATTCTCTTCCCCTCTGGAAAAAAGTGTCAGCGCTTTCCAGGCCTAGGAAACTTACATGAAATTGACCACGCCTGGTAAATGAGGGGTTCCCTGTTTAGCCACAAGTGCAAGGGGAGACAGAGGCCTAGAGACTATAAAGCGGTCAACCTGGAGGTGTCTCTCCAGCAGTTGTCTGGCCCTTCTGGCTACTGGAACATGCTGTGGCCCCCTCTGCCTACTCTCCAACCCGCTGGCTCCTCTGCCTACTGCACCAACACCCTGGTGCGGAGACACAGATTGTCTGGCAGGTCCTCCCTTCAACTCGGGCCAGACCTGCTGGGGCACTCCCTTCCCTGTATCACTGTGGTTACTAGTACAAACTGTGTTAGAGACCTCATAACTCACTGCAGAGCCCACAGCAAAGTTACTAATGCTTCTGAATCTATACCTTACCTGTAAGACAGATTAATAACTCTTCAGACAACTAAAAACTAAAATATTCATGTGGAATGTTTAGGTGAATCTCCAGCACAGAATAAGCATTCAGTAAATGGCAGCTACTTGGCTGTTCAGTGCAATTCACAGCACGGCACCATCAAAACTTTGACAAAAGCTTGCTTTACTGGTTTTCTCCAAGAAAACAAAAACACCCTCACATATATTTAGTTTATAATCTTACTAATTAAATCCTACCCTGTCCTTGAATTTGGATCTGTATGAGCTGATAGTGATTGTGGGGTGTGGATGTCACAGATGTGCCAGTCATCCTGCATTCTCAATTCATGTACTCAGTTCATCCAGGTGCAGGTAGAATCATGTTTTCAGATGAGGATGAGGTCCACAGGAGGATACCTGCTTGTCTTAATGGTCTGAATCAAACTCTGAAAGTTGTCTGGCACCTTGTTGGAGTTTGTCCCACCCTCCTCTTCTGGGTAATAAAAACAATGATGCTTCTTAATGCACCACTGTTTCCGGTGAAAGCTGTTAATTAGTAGGATGTAAGCACTCGAATTTGTAGAAGTAATCAACACATTGAATCCCACAAAGGCATAAATGTATTCATGATCTATGTACATATAACTTAATTTAAAAAATGGTGCTGCCCCATCACACTGAGTGACTTAGGGTGCAGAACTTACGAATTTGACTGGGTTAGGTCTGTGACTCTAGATCAGAGTATTTCTGACCAATTCCTGTGGTCAGTCATCATTTCCTTATGCAGTGTATAAGCTCCTGTGAATAAGGACTGAGGACACCAATTCTATGAGGGTCCATGGTCTCTAGGGGCAGACAGTTCACTGAGCAATCTCAACAGTCTGCAGACAGACGAAGGACTTATTAATGTGTGTTGGCACTTAGGGAAATCCTCTCAGGGAAGATAGATGATGCTTCAGTGGAGATTTAGAAGATAAAGGGATTTCTGGCTGGACACTAGAGAGGAATTTTCATGCAGTGTATGAAGATGCTCAGTGTAGAAGATCTAGGCAACTGCTGGGAGGGCTGCCTGGCCAGCACCTGCATTCAGATGCTCAGACGTGAAACTCTTCTGCTCTAGTAAGCAAGCTGAAGCTGATGCCCAAGCATGACGAGTCAGCTACTGCTCTGAAGAAATCTTATCCTTAGAGAACAAGGACCCCCAAAAATATCATTACCCGGGACCCAATGGCCACTGTTGTAGTACCCACTGACGTCTGAAAATGGAAAATCCTACAGATACATGGAGTATCTGTATCTTCCCATAGAGACACCTCATAACTGAAACTGACTCTTGCTTCTGTGAACCCTCTAAAAACCCACCCCTCATCCTCAGTGGAGGCTGAGATGTCACTATTTGGCATCTCATTTACTCCCTTTTCAAATAAGTGTGAGATGATAGCGGCAAAGAGGCCTTGAAGACACTTTCTTGACTAAGGAATCAACTGTAATTGTGATGACACACCTCTGGGTTCACATGAGGCCTAGCTATGGGGTGATCTGTTGCAGATGCCCTGTGTTTAAGGCAAGGCCAGTGGGAAGGTTCCATGGGGGTACGTGAGGACAGGTCATAACTCAGGTCTTGTGCATATAAGTGCAGGCAGACCAGCCTGAAGGCAGAAAGTAGGAAGTAGGAATGAGCAATCTGGTCCTATAGAAAGGTTTGACTCCTTCCTAGGAAGTTCTGTGATAGCCTTCCTGATTATTCTGGAAACAGCAGGTGATGCTTTCATCTTAGTTGAGCATGTGAAGGTTCCATTCTCCCATTTCTCAGTCCCAAGTATGAGTTGAACTCTAGAAACCGTCCTCCACTGGTCTCCTCTGCATTGGCATGGGTATCCTGACTGCCAGATGTCTGGGAACTTCTTTTTTTTTTTTTGAAATAAAGTACTTTTTTTTATTGATAGCTGTATACATTAATGCAAAAATGGGGTACATTGTACTGTTTTCATATACAATTTGAAATACTTTCATCAAGCTGGTTAACACAGATTTCATGTCATTTCTGAATGAGCAGATCAGTTACAGGAATGATGCCTCATGCATATGCCCTCCTAATCATTATGAATTCAAGGACAAAAAGCTCTGGAAGGAAAGTTTCATGCCCAGAATGGATGGA
>CAUYQV010062128.1:0-11913 GCA_963574575.1 Galagoides demidoff
TTTTTACTTAAGTTTTCAGTGATTTTCTGCCTCATAGTAACTGATATTGTCTAGTACACACATGTTGTTCCCCTCCATTGCTGATGACCTAGGCAGCTAAAAAGGCTTTAAAACTACACATACTTAGTGTTTAGCCCAGTGGCAGTGTCGGAGATCATTAAAGCTTTCAAACAAATAATACTTAGCATAGGACCCAGGACTGTGAGGCAGACAGGCAGTATGATTCTCCCACCTGGCCTGGAAAGCAGGATATCTGCTCTATCATTCATTTTTTCTCTTCTGGGCAAGAATAAAATTCATTAAAAGAAAATCAGTATTTTCCCTAGACTTTTTTTATTTCCCTTTTAGCTTTAAACCAGATTAGCTTTTTGGGTTCTCTGCCCTGTTTCTATTTTTTTTCCAAACTTTTCCTTTAGTGTTTTGGGGTCGATTAATGTCAAGAAAAATAACCAAATAGAAAAAAAGAGGTGATAAAAGAATAGGATAACAGCAACATAAATACACATTATAAGTAGGTTAAGGGGTAAGCACTGATGGATATAGTTAAGGGGGAATTAGGCAAAAATTGTCATTCTCTAGAAGGCACTGGAGGCAAGAACTTGGAGAGAAAGCATGAAGAGGGTGAGAGGACTGAAGCACACGTCGTGCCATACGTAATGATGCCGCAGCCAAGAGCTGTGTGTACAACGGGGGCCTCCTACACACTGGGTTACGATTGCTTCTAGGACTCAGCACAGAGATGTGGTGCCAAGGTTTGTCACCCAGGAGCAATGGGCCCTATCATACAGCCTAGAGTGCAGCAGTCTGCACCATCTTGCATGTGTTAGCAGTCTGCAGTCGGTACTCACTCTCCATGAAGTTGCCTAAAGACACACTTCTCAGACCTATTCCCAGCATCAGGTGACACACAACTATATTTTAAGTTTAGGAATGCATGGATATATTTGCAGACTCAGAAGGATGTGAGAAGGTGAAGTGAGGTTTCCATGCAGAAGAAGAGTCAAGGGTGGAAGAAAAGTAAGAGTGAGAATGAGAGAGAGTTAATAAATGTCATGGAGAAATAACCGTTCTCGTTTACAAGACAAAGTGTTGTGTTGCTTCTCTGGGGAAATACCAACCGCTCCTTCCTCTTTTAAATTTGACTTACATAGTATTTTGTTAGCAGATTTAATTGACAACATTGCGAACATTACGTTGCAGGGATAAATTCTCCTAATATACTCTAACTCATGGACGCTCTTCTAGATAAGATTTAACATGTGCTTATCTAATTAAAGTAAAGATTGGGGTTCAATTAAAGTGAATATAAGTTGGTGCTTCGACATTAGCCAATAAACAAATTCACTACCATCAACCCTACATCCCTATGCTCCTTCGGACAGGTTTAAGAAGCTAGTTTTTACATTGGTACTAATAATGGAAAATTCTGAGTTGAATATTGAGTATAAAGCATGAATCATGTGTGATATTTAAAAACACTTGATCCTTGGTGCTAGAGAATTTTTGGGTACTATGTTTAAAAGTAGAAATTTTGTGTTCTCTGGTTACAGATTGAAGGAGATGGAACTTTTTAGATATCAATATTCAAACAAAGCTAATTTTCTCCTAAAAAAAAAAAAAGAGTCAGAATCGATTACCATCTTCTTTTAGAAATTCTTAGCTTTAGCCAACATTAGTGGCAGTATTATGAACTCTCAGTAAAGGAAATAAATTCGCAATGTACTTTAAGGAGTTTCCCTCTTTATCCTTCTAAAGTACTTGATGTGTTTGTGGTGCACAATGTGTAAAGGTCACAACTACCTTCAGATGGATACTGATAGACAGTTTTGTAGCAAAGATGTATGTTCAGTTATTTTAAAATCAGTATTTCTATTCTGAAATTTTCGTTGACCTCTTTTTCTTATACGAATGCGCACATACTTTTACAAAACCCTTTTATTTATAGCTAAATGGGTGAACATAATGTGTGATTTATTATAATAAAAAGAGCAGCGAGTCCTACTGTTTATGTAGGACAAATACAGCGGCAGGTAGACATTGCCTGCTGTGGCAGTGACATTGGAAGCAAGCATGGCAAGGGGGCAAAGCTTAACAAAACAATCCAGAGCCACAGTCTCTTGTAATGAGATGTTTCTGAGTAAACAAGGAAAATAAGGGAACTATAGAAGTTCTCTTACATTCTATTATAAATATTGATGATGGCTTATGATGAGCGGTAGGCATATGGCAAGAAGATAAAATAGGAAATGAAATCAGCTTGAATTTCTACAGGCCAGACCTCTGGAATTAAATATCAAAAGATAGGTTTCCAATTGGACGACTGGTTTTATTTTTTAGGTTTTAAAGGACCAAAAAGAAATTTAAAAATTCATGATTTGAATATGAGCAGCTTAATATTTTTTCCCCAAATTTTGCCCCTTATAGTTAACTATTACAGATCCACATACCATTATTCTATAAATGCGAGCATTATGAGTCTATGCAAAAATTATTCTTTTGTAGAATTTTACTAACACTTCAGAAACTACTATTTTACTTGTTCAAAATATTTCACTGTGCTAGTAAAGATCTCAACCAAATGAACATGCAAGGTAATTTTTAATAACTTGCATTCCCCAACACATAGCATGTGCTTTTGTATATATTATTTCATCGGTATGACTGTTATCAACGTATTGTTGAGAGAATTGGAGCAATGTGCTCATTATGAACACTAAGCAAGTGAGTTGCACATTTAGCCTGGCACCCCCTCAACATAGTCATACCACTGAGAATGAATTTATGGCAAAAATCCACCATGGAGCTTATCAAATTTGAAGAGGTAAGGGGATAGCTGAAAAAAGAAAGGGTATAGACTTCAGAGATAACTTCAAAAAAATATAGAGTAATACAGTCATAATCAGTTTAGGGCTCCCATCTTAGTGCTTAAACTATATTGAGCAAATTAACTTGTGTTTGAGTTAGTTTTACCTCTACAGTTACAGAGTTGCTATTTTTGATACCACTAGCTCAGTTACACTCAGCAAGCATAACATGTGGAGAGATTGACAAATGGTAACAGTAACAGTCAATCAAAAGCTAAGCTGTCAAATAAGGAAGAAATTGTTTCTAAAATCTGAAGATTATAAAGACAAGGCTCTCAGAAAAAGGAGTTAATAGACCATGGCAACACCTACACAAATATTTTATTGTATTTGTTTTCCGATTTCATCATATTTTAATGAGCTTGTGAAAAACAATAGGTATAGGCTACACTGTATTAGGCTTACCTTTAGCAGCTGGGTCTGGCCTTAAAGGGCATTTTATCACACACCAAAATCTTTCAAAGCATATGAGCACATGAGGGAAAATGCTGATTTTGAAAATGACAATAAAAGTACTATTTTGTCATTTGGCTAATGCCTATGCAATATATTTATCTAAATAGTACAGGAGGAAAAAATGTTTTCAGCCAATGAAAACCTCCTTTCTGAGAAAAATAAGCCTTTCAAAGGTAGTTGATAGTATCTGGTGTGCTGAAGGTTTTTTTTTTTTTTTTTTTTTGCAGTTTTTGGCAGGGCTGGGTTTGAACCCACCACCTCCAGTGTATGGGGCCAGCGCCTTACTCCTCTCAGCCACAGGTGCTGCCCCCAGGCTGAAGGTATTTTTATGGTAGTGTGTTTCTCTAAACTAATTAAAAAGGAAATAATATTAATAAAAACATTGTGTCATTTTCATTCTTCTTTATTTTACATGACAAATCACATGAAAATATTTTTAAAATAAAAATAATCATGAAATAAAATATCTTGCCCTATTTTTGCAAAGAAACCAGTGGCCTTCCTTAATGACAGCACATTTTATTCACATGAATCTTCCTAAAGGTCTTCCAGCCCAGTTCTGAAATAACCCCTGTTATGCTTATATTTCTAATCTGCCAAAGAAGATTCTTCAATTCCTCTTAAAAAAAAAAAAAAAGGACTGAAATTTTGAGTTGATTTCATTACTCCCATTAAGATAATAAATAAAAAGTATTATTGATTCTTTTTTCAAGAGACAGAGTCTCACTTTGTTGCTGTTGGTGCAGTGCTGTGGCATCACAGCTCACAGTAACCTTCAGCTCTTGGGCTTAGGTAATTCTCTTGCCTCAGCCTCCTGAGTAGCTGGGACTACAGGCACCTGCCACAATGTCCCAGCTATTTTTTGTTGTTGCAGTTTGGCCGGGGCCAGGTTTGAACCCTCCACCCTCAGTATATGGGGCCAGCGTCCTACTCACTGAGCCACAGGTGCCACCCCAAAAAACTTATTATTGAACATAATATTTATATTCATATTTTAAAATATGCTATAATAGTGTCCATAATTTAGGGAGAGATACACATAATTTAAAAATTAGATTAAGTTTTGGTACTGGCTTTTAATACCAGAGAATCATCAAAATTCTGAATAATTTATTGATGTTAAATAATGAAAAACATTTATAATAATATTTTTAAAGCTCTTTCTAAATCATTTGAACAATAAAGGCTAGTATTAGGCTGATTTTGAGAAACTCTAAGGAATATTGATCCCTATGGAAGAAGGAATCACAAATATCTTAAAGAAAATAACTGTTTTTCTGTATATAGGCTCAATATCTTAAGAGACAGAACAACACTAAGTGGTTTGGGGACCATTATGTTCCAGAATTAGGGCTATGCTAATTTATTTACACTTTTTGTTTTATTTAATGGTTACAACCAACCTCCAGTGTCAAAAAACTGTTCTGTTTTAGGAATGAAGAAACTGAGGTGCAAAGAGACTCAGCACTTATTATTGATTAAAAACTTTTAGAAACCTAGGAATAAAAGAAAAAATTTTCACTCTGATAAAATGTAATTATTAAAATATTGTGCTAATGTGGTGAAAGATTGAATAGTTTCTCCATAAATTTGGGGAAAATGTAACGAGCACTACTCACACCACTTTCATTCAAAATTATACTAGAAACCCAAACCAGTATAATAATGAAAGAAAAAAGAAATAAAAGGGATATAGATTAGAAAAATAAAATTTTCTTTATTTGTAAATGGCTTTACAGATTCTGTTGAAAGGGAAACTTTAAAAATGTAAACAGAAATAATGAGAGCATTTAGCAAGATTGTACAATTGGAGGTCAACAGGAAGAAGTCAGTTATACATAACAGCAACACTACCTGCAATTAAAACAGAATACATTAGCATACAGTCACATAAAAAATATATAGTAGCGACAGCAAAAGCTGTCCTGTAAGGAAAACTCATAGCCTTAAATATCCACATATAAAAGCCATAAAGAGCTTAAGAAACTGAAAAAAGGAGAGCAAACCAATCCCAAACCCAGCAGAAGAAAAGAAATAACAGAGATCAGAGCAGAACTGAGTGAAACTGAGAACAAAAGAACTATCCAGAAGATTAATAAAGCAAAAAGTTGGTTCTTTGAAAAAAATAAATAAAATTGACAAGCCTCCTGGTAGATTAACTAGAAATGGAAAAGAAAGCATTCTAATAAGCTCAATGAAAAATGAAAAGTGAGAAGCTACAGCTGGCATTACAGAAATATAAAAGATCACCTCAGAATACTATAAAAATATCTATGCCTATCAACTTGAATATAGGAAGGAAATGGACAAATTCCTGGAAACACCCAACTTCCCAAAGCTCTATCAGGAAAATATAGAACTGAACAGACACAGAAATCGAAGCAGCAAAACAAAAAATCTGCCAATTATCAAAAGACCCAAACCAGATGGTTTTACACCTGAGTTTCACCAAAATTACAAAGATCTTGAACCTATACTATAGTAATTATTCCATAACATCAAGAACAAAAGAATCCTCCCCAACTCATTCTATGAAGCCAATAATACCCTGTTACTTCAGCAATAAAAGGACACAATTAAAAAAGAAAACTACAGGGCTGTGCCTGTGGCTCAAAAGGGTAGGGCACTGGCTCCATATGCCGAAGGTGGCAGGTTCAAACCCAGCCCTGGCTAAAAAAAAAAGAAAAAAGAAAACTACAGACCAATGTCTGTTATCAATATCAAATCAAAAATCCTCAATAAAATTTCAGCAAACTGAATTCATCAGTACATTAAAAAAAAAAAAGAATAATTCACCACAACCAAGTGGGCCTCATCCCAAAAAAGGAAGAATGGTTCAACATATGCAAATATATAAATGTAATTAACTGCATAAAGAGATCCAAAAACAAAGACCAGATGATCCTTTCAATCTATGAGGAAAGAGCATTTGAAAAAATTCAGTACCCTTTCACATAAGAATGCTCAATAAAATCTAATCAAATTTTACACTTAGAATTTGTGTGGATTGTATGTATAATATATCCTAATAAAAGTTACTTAATACAAAGTTAAATCATTCAAGAGCATATATTTCGTAAATGGTAGAACTAGTTCTCAAACCCAGGGATCCTGACTCGGGATAAACTATAATGTATGTTTCTGATAGTTAGTGCTATTATCCATCACATATGAAGGTGTTCACTGAACTTGAGGGCATGAGCCCTTCAGTGGAGAGAAAAAATTAATTCAAAGAGTTTCATACCTTTCTCAAGATTCCTATTATGATTAATATTGTGAAATAATTCTAATATAGGTCCATAGCTACACACAGATACAACATGATTTATGTGAATGAGACTGTTATGGGTTCAATGGTGTTCATCAAATTTAAATATTAAAATCCTAATCCCCAGTACCTCCGAATGTGGCCTTGTTGGGCATAGGATTATTATAGTTATAACTAGTTGAAACAAAAGAGTACCAAAGTAAAATAGGTCCCTAATTCAATGTGACCAATATCCTTACGGAAGGGGATATTTGGATACAGATCCAGTATACAAGGAGAACCTCAAGTGAAGATGAAGGCAGAGACTAAGATGATACAGCCCTTAAGAAATACCAAAGATTTCCAGTAACCACCAAAAATTAGGAGCAAGGCATAGAACAGAGTCTCCCTAACAAACCTTTGGAATCCAACCCTGCTGACACCTTGATCTCAAACTTTTAGCCTCCAGAACCCTGAGATGATAAATTTCTCTGTTTAAGGCACTGAGTTTGTGGGACTATGTTAGAATAACCCTAGCAAACTAACAGGGATTCAAGAAGTTGTATTTAATGCACATTCTACATTGACAAAAAAGGTCTCCCAGCAGGTTGCCACAGTTCAGGCCTGGGTCATGTACACAAAACTTGGTAAACTCTTAATGTTTTTTTTTTCCTGAGTTAATTTATTTAAAAAAAAATGTGGCTTAGACTCTATCTTGAATAATGTTTTTTCTCTCATAAAAACACTGTTTCTCTTTATTTGTGGATCTTTTTCAAAGAATGTTTTACTTCCCAGGATGAATTTAATTAGTCTTTTCTCCTATCACTAGCATTAATATGTTTGTAGAAAAATAACCAACTCTGATGTCGTTTGGCGTAATTTCCTAATAGTATCAAGTTTCAACATATTTACTGAAAAGTTTTGTGAACCAAGCACATGGTTCACATGGTTACATGGTTCATATAATTTCATGAATATTTGTGTTACTGGAAGAACTCCAGATGTTATTATCCATTTTTCTAATTCACATTTTTTGGCATATAGCTCTAAGATACAAGATTAATACTTCAATAGCAGTTTATTATAATTGCTATTGCTTACTCTCAACTATATACTTAGATGCTTAGTTACTTTAATTTGTTCATTCAGCTAAGCAATTTTACTACATATATATCTGATTTTCTTTATTTACATAGAATATATTCATTTGCCTGTAGATACGAAGCAATTTGTTAATTTTGATTTGTAACATTTCTATGTAAATTTGTGTGAATAAAAAGAGTTGGATTGCATGTTAGCCTGACTATTGTCCCCATTTCTGGGTGGGAGGCAAAACAAAGGATGAATGATAATAAAAGTGACTAATTAATCCTATGGAAGATTGAAAGTGTTGGTGGATATAATGACCCAGTGCAAGTCACATCATCAATGAACAGTTAAGTTCCCCAGATAATTTCGGGTTAACCAGAAACATAAAAGCAAATCTGACCTGTAGCTTAGGAGTTGCACAATCAATGAATGTGAGCAATCAGCAATCTCACCATTGCTAATTAATTCATATTCATTTGTTAGTGATGTTTTGATTGGACGCATGATATTGTAAACCTGCAAGAAGAAATCTGTGTTTTAGAAATTAAATGGAAGACAATACAAAAATATAGAAATGTGTTTACCTTTATTTCTATATAGAATGACATTATTGACTCTCAGACCAAATAAGTTACTCTACCCCAAGTAAGTTTTTACTGTTGTGGGCCATTGGGCTGTTGAATCAGTTTGTTTACTGGGTAACACAGCATATGTGTTTGAGATAAAAATAAAGTCAGCGGTTCTTTTACCACTAACCTTGGGGCCCTTAGTCCACACAAACCAAATGGGTTCCAGAATAGAAAGGTATTAGATAACAACTGAAAACTTAACAAGCAGCCTATTTCACAATAATAATCTCCTTACAGGCTAATTGTTTATCCTATTGCTTTTAATACCCTGGAGGAACTATAACAAAGACTTTTAAAACTGGCCCTACCCTGGGCTGAGACTGGAATTGTTCTAAGTAGTATTTGATGTATATTTCCAGTCCATCTTTCTCTAATTTTTTTTAATCTCTATATGTTAGATCACAGCAGATTCTTCCTTTAACACACATAGACAATATATTTGTAATATTTACTTGACCTTAAATCATATACTTTCCAGCTAAAAAGCTTAATGCTTCCATGTGTGTTAGGCTTCTCTTCCTTTTTGACCCCCAAATAATTTTGTTGAAATGTGCCAAGAGTCTTTGGGAGACTTCTCTTCTTATCCACATTGTAAGGCTCCAAAACACTGTACTACAGTTCTTTTGTCCCCTCTGCCAGTCTCAGTTCATGGTCATGTGTATTGTAAGTATGCTGCAATAATATAAACACAGAAATGGGCACATATTGCCATGCAGGCTGATCACAAAGTGAACTCACGCATGTAAACTGTTCCCCAGTCAAGAAACAAAACATTCCCAGCTCTCTCAGAAGCATCTTCATACCCCTATCCAGTCAAAAAACAATACTCACAGAAATACTCAATGTCTACTTCCTGACATCTAATTGAATAGATTTTTACTTTTTAAAAAAGAAATTATATAAGATATGCCCTTTTGATCTGACTCATTTCTTTTATTATGATTATAAAGAATCACCTAAGGCCAGGCATAATGGTGCACACTTGTAATCCTAGCATTCTGGGAGACTGAAGTGGGAGAATTGCTTAGGCGTTGGGATTGCTTAGAGAATTGTTTATGGTTAGAATTGCTTACGTCAGGAGTTTGACACCAACCAACCTGAGCAACAGCGAGACCCCCATTTTTACTAAAAACAGAAAATTATTTAGGTGTTGCAGTGGGCACCTGTAGACCCAACTACCTGTAGGCTGAGGCAGGAGGACAGCTTGAGCACAAGAGTTTGAGGTTGTTGTGAGCTTATGCTGATGCCATGATGCTCTAGCCTAAACAACAATAGAGTGAGAGTCTATCTCAAGAAAAAAAAAAGGAAAAAAAAGAATTACTTACATACTTTTGTAGTTTTAGGCTACTCATTAATGTATAATACAGAATATTTTAGTTCTCCATTAATACTGATGGGAGTTTTATTAATTTCTACTGGGGACTGCTATGCTAACTATAAGCTAAAATGTACTGATCTCTTCATTGCTATCTGATCAGATTATTTTAGGGTCACTCAATTCTTTGATTTAAAATTTAAATGATTTAAAATCTTTTCCCAGGCCAATTTATCAGGAGTTTTCCCCACACTGTCTTCTAGAATTTTTACTGTGTCTTAAAATTTAATCTTTTATCCAATGAGAGTCAATGGTTGTCAGTGGCAAAGGTGTGGGTCCCCTCCCTTGGCAACTGGAACAACACCAAAAATAAATAACTGGAACGTGATCAAGCTAAAAAGCTTCTGCACAATGAAGGGCACCACAACAGTTCTGCTATTTGTTATAAAGGTGACAAAGGGCTAATAACTAGGATCTACAGAGAACTCAAATTAATCAACAGAAAAGAGTGAACAACTCCATTTATAAGTAGGCAAGAAACTTGAACAAAAACTTCTCTGAAGCTGACAGATGAATGGCCAAAAGACACATGAAAAATGCTCACTGTTCCTAATCATCAGAGAAATGTAAATCAAAACCACTTTGATATTTGCTAACTTCAGTAAGATTAGCCCACATCACAAAATCCTCAATATGCAGATACTGGCATGGATGTGGAGAGAAGGGAGCACTTTTGCACTGCTGCTGGGATTGGGAACTAATGCAACCTCTGTGGAAAGAAGTGTGGAGAATTCAAAGAACTAAAGTGGACCTCCCATTTGACCCCACAATCCTATCACTAGGTATCTACCCAGAGAACAAAAATCATTGTATCATAAGGATTTTTGCACTAAATGTTTATAGTAGCTCAGTTTACAACTGCCAAGACATGGAATCTATTCAAATGCCCATCAACCCATGAATGGATAGACAAACTATAGTATATGTATACCATGGAGTAGTATTCAATCATAAGAACAAATGAAGACTTTACATCTTTTGTGTTTACCTGGATGGAGTTGAAACACATTCTTCTTAGTAAAGTACCTCAAGAAGGTGGGGGAAAATAATACAATGTACTAATACTAACATGAAACCACTATATACATATCTAACTATAGGCCCACATGAAAGAAAAACACAAGTAATGTGTAGCAAGAAGGAGGGAAGAGGAGGAAGAAGATGGGGGAGGAGAGAGTGATTGGTGAGATCTGACCTAACATGCACAATATGGTGTTCACCATGCCCCTGGACGAAGGTCTCCACTACAACTTGAACTTTGCCTTAGAAATGAAAACAACATAACCTAAGCATTTGTACCATCATATCAATCTGATATTTTAAAAAAGTAAAATGAAATGTAAATGATAAATTATTCATATTACATATGCCATTCACTAATGTAGATATTGTGAAGGAATACATTGCCAATGTTGTAGAATGTTTGGACCCTGAAAACATCTCAAAGTGCAAACAACTGCCTCTTTCAAGGAGTGCCAGTTTCTCAGTGACATTAATTAAATTTCAGTTTAACAGAACAAGTTCATGTAATACTTCAAAAGAAAAATATAGATTATTCAATTGCTTTGGCTGACTCAAGTGATACTATTGACTTGGTACAGGTTTTATACTTCATTCAGATCATAACATGATTTGCTTTGCTATGAAGAGTCACTCACATTGGGCACTCCAGCTAACAGACCGTGGATAATAGATATCTTCTTCAATAACTTTCTAGATAAACGTCATGAAGTTGAACTACATTTAGTAAATTTAGAGAGTGTACGTACAGCCAGTGGACCTTCCATGACAGAAAATATGAAGGGTTTATTGCACACGAAAAGGTATTAACATATTCAGATATGCTCATTTCTTTTCATTGTATCTTGCATCAACAAAATCTCTGTGCTAAAGCAAATATTTTAAGTGACACTTTGCAATAAGTTATAAGAATTGTTAACTATGCAATATGGCATAGTCAGTTTCAAAACCTGCTCTAGCTGAATGATGAGGTGTGCCGTATGGATTTGTCATCATGTAATTCTTTTTTTTTTATTGAATGGTAACTAAGAACATTAATGCACTTCTGGGGTACAGTTTGGGGTTTACAAACACAAACCAAAACACTACCAACAAACTGGTTAACATAGCCTACTTTTCATTTTATTAGTTATTGTGTTAAAATGTTCATATTCTACTCTTAGAAAGATTAACTTGTACCCTTGTAAGATAAACCTCAGAAGTGATCCCTCCAATCCTCCTCCCTCCACCCAT
>CAUYQV010062133.1:0-10515 GCA_963574575.1 Galagoides demidoff
GATGGTCTGAGGGACAGTGAACTGGCCCCCTGTTTAAAAAGTGTGAGGACCCCTGAATCTTAGTGAATCAAACACAACTTTAGACTAGGGATAAAACAAAGGGAAAAAATACCTTTCCCAGGAGCTTAGAATTTAGTAAGGAAGACACAGTGGGTGTGGGGGAAAGAAAGAGAGAGAAAACAGACAAGAAGAGAGAAGAGGAAATACATAGTATATTAGGTAGCAAAGAGTGATAAGGAAGAAAAGCAGGTGTAAGCATTAGTGCTGAGTAGGCCTGGTGAGTTCTCTGTTCCTACTCTACTTTCACCCATAGCACTTAGATTATCCATTCCAGACCAGTTAGCGGGCTCGATTTGGCTCTCCCCCACATGACAGGGCTTTCTGGTTTTTACCTTCTAGTACATGTGAGAAGTGTCATTTTCCTCCAGAAACCTTTCCTGTCTGTGCGAGGGGTCCATGAAATGGAATTAGTGAGTAGTTTTGAGGTTTGTTGAAACAAAGATTGATAATGAGATAAGTGGACAATATTGAGTAGATATTTATGGTTCTTAACCTGTATGTATTATAAGAAGATGGGGCTGCAAAACAGCAAGTGAACGTAATATGGGGAATTAGCTGTCCTGTGAACACCTGCCAGTGCCAGGTGCCATGACTGATTTATAAGACAAGTAGGATTGAAAATCTTTCCATGTTGACTTTTTGTGCTAATTTTTAGAGCTAAGCATTAGAAACTGAAGGGGAAAAAAGCAGGGAAGGACTTTGGTCTCTGAAAAGACCTGAGCCCTGTGTCACTCACGGCATCTGTGCTACTTGGGAAGACGGGTAGAGAATGTGTCCCATGTACACAGAAGTCAGGAGAATAAACTAATCAGCACAAAATAAAATAGTCCCTTGTACACCAAGGGAATTAAAATGAGAAGAAGAGTTTTGTAATTTTCAAGTGAGGTTTGAGGAAAAAAGAACAATAAAAACAAACAACAATTAAAAAAAAAAAAAACTGCTGTGAGAACCAACTGGAATCTGAAATCTCTCTTGACCACACTTTTGCCTTTAACAAATAAGATTGTGTGATTTTTCTGTCTAACCCTCCAAAAAGATAATTCTCTAGATGAGGGAGGCCCTAATTTACAGCTAAATGAATAAAGAAGCAATTGCTTACAATGTACCCCTTTGCTGCATACCACCTTAATAGCTATTTAATAACTTGAATCTTGTACCTTTTCTTTAAAAAGAGCTCATGGCAAAGCTGGGATCCTCAAATCCAAATTGTTTTTACCTCCAGGCATTTTGCTGTAATCCTATTTCCTTTGGCACCCTTAGTACCTCCCGGTGTCACTATGTCAGGGTGTTCTTCCCGGATTACTGTACATAAGACACCTGACTCACTCCCTGTTCCTTCACCTTGCCTCTTCCCCTACCCCTCACATCTAGTCGTATGGTGGGTACTTACGTGTTTATTATCTGCCTTTCCTTCTAGAAGTAAACTCCATGCTGAGAATAGTTTTTCTGCAAAGCAATAAGCTACATACTCAGCAACTTCTTCATGTTTCCAAGAAGAAACTGGCACATATGTACATGCAGTCTTGTCTAAGGATCATAATAAACATAGATGTTCTGTATTTCTCCTTGTTCCACTTCAGTCTCAGGGAAGGAAAATATTTGTAGATGAGTCTTCATACTCTAGGTAGCTACCATAATTTTATGTCGTGGAGAATATTTTTTTGTTTTGGCAGATTCACCTGCATTTCCCAACCCACAATGGCAGATAATAAACATGTAAAAAAGCCAATTCCAAGGAAACACTGATTTTTTTTCTTCTCTGTCATAGATTCAGTGCTTACATTTCATGATGTTGCAGAATGAGTAGGCAAACTATTATTATTATATGCAGAGATGTACAGGGAGACATAAAGTTTGTATGCAATTCAAATTCGTCCACCCTGTATAGTAAAAGTAATTATTCTGAAATTATGAAAGGTCCTGCATTTTGTGTAAACCTAAACATTTTTAAAGGTTATTGATATTTTTATGTATTGTAATTTTCATTCATTTACTTTAATTTAGTAAAAAAACCTATCTTCATAGACTGTCTTAGATAAATAAGTTAAATTCTTATTGCCTTTCATTTAGAAAGATTGCCAAGTTGCTATTTCAGTAATCTGAAATAAATCAAGTGTTAATATTTTCTAGTGTCCTGTAGTACAAAAGGTCAATGTTATTAGTTTAAAGTAATTTAATATTAACTTATAACTTTTAAAGCTCTGTATGAGAGAATTGTAATTTATTTTTGATTCACACAAGAGTATTGCAAATCCAATATCTCATTCTAATTTATAGATAGATACATATTATATAATATTTACTCTATATTGTATATATCAAGTTATATTTATCATCGATAAGATTTTAACATATATAAGATACATATAACATAACATATATGTTAATATCTTATCAATGATAAATATAACTCAGCAATACAATAGAATTGTCATCTAATAGTACAGTAATACAATAGAATGTATACACATTCTGCAATTTTATACCATATCTTTTAAGAAAAATAAATTTTATGCATTTCATTCATTTATGCATGTAGTTTCTGAGGTGTCAGGAGGTCTGTAGTTTTTCCTGGTAAGACTCCTTGACTCTCACTCCATGTAAAGCATTCCGTTAACTGTGCCAGGTTAATAACGATCCATTGACTAGACTAGACAAGACCCATACCCAAGGTCCCCCAAAATTAGGACAACAGAAGTAGAACCAGCCAGTAAGAAATATGTTAAGAGCTATTCCAAAAGCTCTGTGCTAGCTTGCCGTTTCCTTTATATTATTGTCTTTTCATGAGTGCTCTACCGAGTACCTCAGCAGTTTATATGTGTATCTTTTAATGATAACAATGATCACTTGGCACACAATATTTTTAGTTGTGCAAATGACCTTTATCTCCCAATATATCTCTATTTCTTGACACCAGGAAACATAATATTATCTTTTTTTTTTACTTTGAACAGTGAAAAGAATATTGTCTTTAATATAAATAATGCATGATCAATGATCAATGAATGTTTCTTTAGTTGCACAAGTTTTACAAACAAATCTTAAAGACATCAACACAATTTACCAATTTTGACAATTGTTAAGTTATTTGTATTTTTATGGATATCCCTCAAAGTTCACATAGATTATAAGAAGCTCAACTATGTTTTCCTCGGATAAAACGTTCCCCCTTTCCCTTTCATCACTCTATGTGAGATAATGTGTTTGACCTGTACAGATGACTGGCCAGAGGAGATCTTTATGAAAGACTGGCAAAAGTAGGCATTGAGGTTGTTGTTTTGAAAAAATTATAGTTTTCAAAATCAATACTCTGTTGTTGCTCCTGGACAAGGACTACCAGTATTTGAAAACTTTGGGTTTACTTCACGTGATGTTTCTGAGAACTTCATGTGGCATATAGATATTTTTAGCTCACTTATATGACTGTCTTCATTTAAAAATTCACTTTTTTTCTTTTGCATAAACATGAAATGTGCCTTTCAATCTATATTGTGTATCTTCTGCTTTTACAAAGGCAATTGTCAGTGTGAGGAAAGACAGATAAGCTAGACAGTTTTTTTTTTTTTTTCAAAGAAAGAAGTGACAGTCTTTTGTTCTGGAATGCCTTTTTCATTTATGAGATATTTTCTGATGTGTCTATCAGAGCTGGTTAGCATTACAGTGCTCAATATTTCAAATATGCCTGAATTCCCCATCCCTGATGACCTTTCTGACATGCCATTTAAGTGGTTTAAAGGGAAGGCTCTCAACCTCTCATCACCCTAGTGGCTGATATTCATAAATACATGGAAACATTAAAAAATTCAAGTAAAAAATGAGCACTTGTGCATTGAATTTAAGGAGAAGTTAATATGAGGAAGATTAAATTGCTTTCAATTGAGAACTAAACATTAATTGGAAAACTTGTAAACTTTTAACAATAATACAATGCTTGCCTGAAATGTGGATATTATCTATGTCCAAATTCACCAGCATTTTAACTTTTTTTTTAAAGTTGAAGTACACTACATAGAGAAAGCAAGATTTAATTTTACTCCCCTTTATTTGATCAGTAGAATATTTTCTTCTGTTTCTAACATTTTTTTTCCTTATCGTAAGTATACCAATAGATACATAAGTACAAACACACACACATGTATTTACCTTTCCTCATTTTGAAAAAGTATTGCCCCTCAAGGTGATGGAAGAATACATAGTCCTTTATATTTTTTAATTTTTTCCTTTTGATCCACATTTGACCTTTCAACTTTTGGTAGTTTCATTACCAGGAATAAATTTTGCTTACTAGCTCTCTGTTTTCAACCAGACACACATCAAAAAAACTGTAGGGAGTAATTTTCACCCTCCAACTGTGATGTAGATACTGGTTCTTTGGGGGTTGCATGTCTTGGAATATCCATATTTGCAGTGATTTCGTTATCTCTCATTTTTAGGAAAATTACATATAATTCTAGGTTACTTTGCACTGTGTGCAATGTGCCTTTCCATTAGCTTATTTCCTGCTACCATGAAGGATGAAGTGCTAATTCTCTTCTTCTAGAATAAAATTCACACATCTTAATTGCAAATCTATGCACATTTGTTGTACTATGGCAAAGTATTTCAAATATTTATAATAATACTAAGTATTATACAGTGAGGCAGAATTAACCCTGGGTAGATTTTGGAGATTTGGATCATGTCTTAGTATACTATTTTTTTCCCCTAAGTACTTATTTTATTTCCAGCAATCAATGATCATACATGACCTGCCAATATCACCCATCTACCTTGCAAGCACATTCTATTGTTCAAAACCACCCTCAATGTAATGAAACTAGTCAGAACATCTACATGTTGAATATACGGTTATCACTATAAATAAATAAAAGCAAATACGTGGTGTCTTCTCTAAATCATATAAAAATAACACATATAAGAGTTTGAGAATTCTTAATTTGATTGCAATTTTCCACATTCATCTGCTTGTATTTGAAAAACTGATTGACATGTAACTAATGAACTCTACCCTTCATTATTACATATTATTTTAATAAAATCAGTAAAGCCAAATGGCCGAAAGCCATCACAATGTGCTTTTCATCACACTCTATTTTAAATGTATAAATGACTAATGATGAATATCATGTAAATCTGTGTAAATGATTGATGAGAAATAGCATATAAAATTGATTATTTACTTTATGAATATTTGAATATCACCTTGGATTTCAGTCTCAAAAATTATTTATTAAATTTATTTTTATATCTGTTTAAGGTATACAAAATAGTGTTTTGAGATATATATATGCACACACACACATATATATACACACACATACATTACACACACATACGGAAATGGTTACTAAAGTAAAAGAAATTAACATATACATAAGTTCCTATAGTTCCTTTTTGTGTATGGAAAAAGTACTTAAAATCTATTTTCTTGCAAAATTTTCAGTATCTAACACACTGTTGTTAACTATAGTCTTTATCCTATAGATAGATTTCTAAGCTTATTTTTCTTATGTAACTGAAACTTGCACCCTTTGACCTCCCCCATGTGAGAATAGCTCTTTAGACAAAGCAATAAAATAGCCTACAATTGTTTTTGGTGCTAAAATTATCTATTTCTTTTTTAAACTTAAAAAATACATAGTGAAAAAATATTTTCTATGCTTCTTGTTTAAATGGATCATCATAAACAATTCCTAATTTTCACACTACCATGAACAAAAATGAGTGCACCATTTTGCAAGAAACATTCTGCATTCTCAAGAGATCTAATTTTCATGCTGTGTAAATGCTGTATAAAATTGTTTGAAACTTTTCACACTATGGTACCTTTCTTTGTAATGCTGTTTAAAAAGAATGAAGGTAAGCCCATAGGACATTGTTTGTAAAACAAAGCCTTGAACACTAATTATGTAGGACTCTACATAGATCATATTTTTTTTTTACTTAGATAATACACGAAGGCTTATTGCTGAGTATAGTTATAATGTTTGTCCTTTGATTAATGATGAATAGATAGGGCGTTTTAGGTCGTCTTGCTATTTGTGACTGCCCCTTCTCTTTAAAGCTGGTTGACGCATCTATTCAATTATAGCCACCTTGTTTCTAATTGCTGTGTGTCATATTGATTGATTGCCATCAATTACTAGCAGACAGCAACAATGTTTCATTGCTTCAAGGCAGTAGTTGGTATATATTTATTTGATTTCTTCTGCCCACCATAAAGCAACTGATTGGAGATTCTGTTATTATCCTGGGCCACCCATCATTTAACTCAGTGATTGGAGACTGAATAAATATCACATTAAAGTTAGTGAACTGGCCCTGATCTAAAGTTAGAAACTTTAGACTTTATACTTTCAAAGGTAACTATGAAATGGAGAGGTAGCAAACTTTTGTTGAATGGATAAATCATATTCTAAGAAAAGTACATTTGTGCGTCTTCATGTTGAGTCTCTTGCTATTCTTATGTAGGTTCTAGCTAGAGCTCACAGTCCTTGCACATCTGTGGGTGATAACTGTAGAGTGGATGGATGAAGGATTATTATACTACATGAATACAGGACTAAGTCATACAGATAACATGTAATTTGAAGTTCTTGGGACTTGAGTTGCAACGTTTGCTCCATGATTTTGTAGCTGCTTTTGTTTCTAATATTCTCTGTGAGCTTCCAAGCCTCATTTGTGACATATGTCATTGTACAAAATTTTATAAGATTTAATGAGGTTGTAAATGAAATTGAATTCTTGATAACACCTATTTTCTTACTTTTCTTAACTAGCTATCTGATAATGGTCTCTTTAAATAATTGCAAGGCAGAAATTTGCTACTGACATTCAGTGTCTAAAGCAAAATTAGTTGTAGTGTTATCACAAATGTGACTTAGAAATATATCATAATATCTTCTACTTTTTTTTTTTTTTTTTACTGTTGGGGATTCAATGAGTGTACACAGAACCAGGATACAATAATTGATTTTGTTAGATAAGGACCCTCGTATAATTGTGCCCCACCCCCCAAAAAGGTGTCAAAAACAGTAATAGTTCTTTAAAGAGCAAGAGGCCACTACTATTCATTTTAAAGAACACAAATTATTCAATATATTAGGAGGTTTTCTACATTGCTTACACACATATGGGATCCAACTTTGGCTGAAACATAGCTTTATAATTTTAAAAGAAGAAAATTTAAAATTAGAATGAACAATAAAGTCAAATGCCTTTGGGCCCTGAAAGACACACTCAACTCTTAAGTAGGGAATTCTAGATCCCCAACCATTTGACAAGCATATATTATCAAAAGAAAGTAATAAATATTAAAACCCTGAAAACTATAATTAAAAATAGGCCCTCTTTATCAGTACATACAATTTTTAGGTCATCACTAGAGTTATTTATTGGGAGAAAAAAGATAGAGAAAGTGGTTTTTGGAATATAAAACTTAGATACCCATTAATTTGATCATCAATGGGAATACTGAGTTGTAGGAAAAGCAGTAATTTCCTTTCATTTTATTTGCCTTCCCAGTTGATCAGGGTTTTCAACATTAACAAATGTCTGCTGAACAAGTATAGTTATTCTCTTATTCACGTTCTAAAACATAAGATCATCATTAGCTTTTGGTAATCATTAAAGTCAGGAAGCATATATAGCAAAATTGTTACTTTTAGATTAAGGCATCATCTTATAGAGAAAAAATAGCTATTTTTAAAGCAAGTTGCTTTTAATGCTCTTTTAGATGTAGATTTTCATAATGTATTTATCATAACTACTTGAAAATGGAAAGCATCAACTATACGCATTTTAGCTTAAACATAGTATGAACAAATGGAAAAATTATGGAATAGGAACAGAAATGGATTCTATTACATTTGGGCTCAAATCCTGGTTCTGTCCCTGATTGGCTAATTTTGGAAATGCTTGCAATAACTCAAAAGCCTTAAAATATTTCTGGATTAGAGAGAGAAATAAAATGTATTTTGCTTAGTAGGTATCAATCAAGGCTTATTTCCTCATTATTTTACAATGTCAGAAGATTCATGGTTGAAATTCTAGTTAGGAGGTTTGTTTGATGAGCCATTACAGAAAGATTATAGGCTTGAACAAATAATACATATTTCAGAGACAAAAATTTCAAAAGCCATTGAAAGATTTTTAGGTATAGGATTGATGTACCTTGATGGTGGATTGGCTGTTGCATAAAAGCAAGAACACAGAATGAGAAGGAAGAACAGGATTTTGAACTTTTGTGACTTTAAGGACAGTGGTTTTAGATTAGTACAAATGAACAATACATTGGGATTAATAATGGAAATTAAAGTTTAGAAATTCTAGTTGACAAAGCTATTTGAAACTGTCCCAGAATTTGACTTTTCTAATACTCAATGAAGGAAGCTACCAGTAGTGAGATCAAAATCAAATAAAACAGCACAAATGGAAGTCAAAGAAAGGTGAATATTTCAGCAGGAGTGCCCAAACATTTTTTTTTTCCTCTACTGCACATTGGAAGAATAAGAGATGTCTTGGGCCACACATCAAATACACAAACACTAATGAAACCTCATTAACCTTAAAAAGGTCCATGCATCATTTTAGTGATATTCCACACCATAGATAACCAAAAAATCCTCACAACCCACGGGCCAAGGTTAGACACCCTGAATGTCTTACACTTTTTAACTTTGGATGTGGTAGTAGAAGATTCTTGAGCAGAAGAGAAGCTGAGTAGTCCAGTCCTTGGCACCACAGAGTGAAGTTCATAGTACTCTAAGAATCTTTATTAGTATCCCCAAATCTGAAGAAGGGCACAGCATTTGTTTTTCCACTTTTGGTTAAGAATTATTGGAAAGACCTGCTGGGAATAAGTAGGTAGGAAGGAGAAAACAAATGAAGGAAATGATTCTGGCTGAACAAAATAAATCCTCCAGGGCTATTTTTAAATAGGGTAAATAATTGGGATCAAAGAAAAATTGGTCTTCTCTCTCTGTCCTTGATACTTATGGGAATGAAATTCAGTATAGATATTTTTAAATCTCTCAGAAGAAAACGCATAGCCCATTTATTCTAAAATAGACTGCAGTTTTATGTACTCAGCTAAGATTTTCACCTCCTCTCATCATCCGTTTCAGGACATACTCAGCCCTCAAACTATAGCTCAGAGGAGAAAACAAATGTTCTCAGATACAGTGGGAAGGGTGACAAGAATTCTCACACAGTCATCAAAGCAAATTTCAGTGTCAGACAGAATTTAAAATTTATAGTTAGAACAAGAAAGAAAAGATAACCACTAAAAATCAAATAGCTGTCACAGTGGAAAGGTTTGAGATGATCGTAGCTGTTGCAAATAACATTTAAAATAAAACATTTAGAGCAAACAAAGGGATATCGTATTTCTAGAATGCAGAGATCCAATATGCAAAATAAAATTTATTTCCTTAGAGTGAAGAAAAAACAGTCTGAATATCAAACAAACTCTCCTACGTTCAAAGGAATTTAACAAAACAGAGACGTACTCCACTGCAGAATAGTTTTTCAAGGATAGAAGAATTTTTTTTTTTTAAATAGAGATTATTTAGTAATCCAGGAAAGAAAGCAAACTTCTACACAGTAGAAAATTATCAGTAGACAGGTCTCAAATATCTTTAAACATCCACAAACAGAATGAATGTCAGAATATAATGTAGCAATGTGTGTAGTCTGAGGGAGAGAGTGACATGAGAAGTGTGGAACCAGCATATGTGATATTCAGAAACAGAAGCCACTGAAATACTTGCTCACACAACCCCAAAATTAATAAATATAGCACGTGTGAGCTCTTCTACTGGATGGGTGAGGTGATTGCCTACCTGACCACTATATCTAGTCAGGTAAAAGATAAATTTAAATATTAAATTTGGTAAAGGTGTGCCTGATTTGGGTTATCAGTGTTCCTAATTTGGATCATGCAATTTCGTCTTATATTTCAATTTAATCCTCATAGTTTTTGAAATGTTTGAAATTTTTAAAATAGGAACATACCATTTTTATAAAAATAATTGAGTAATTTTGTTTAAACATAAAAAAATGGTAGCAACCATACCATAATATTTATAGAAGTGAAATTAGATGAATAGAGAGATAGGTATTAAATTTTTCTTTTTGTATTTTATTTTTAAGAAGAACTAAACATTAAGAAAAGCTTCAAATTTAGGGGAGAATGCGTTAAGATTGAGGTTCCCTTAAGATACTTTGGTGTAGATGCTTAGAAGGCATTTGGGAACATAAAGTGAAACCACATTTTGAGAAACACACTTGATAAACATTTAAATTGAGAAATAGAACTGAGGGAGTAGACATTGTTTCACAAAGTACCAGCAAATGACCCTACGAGTTTTTTATTTTTTATTTATTTTTTTATAAAATGATAGCTGTGTACATTAATGCAAACATGGGGTACAGTGTAATGTTTTCATATACAAT
>CAUYQV010062137.1:0-47807 GCA_963574575.1 Galagoides demidoff
GTTCCTAGGTTGAGAATATGCAAAATTTTCAGTTCTCTTCAAATCAATCATTCTAAGATTCTAGAGTTTAAAAATCTCAGAGAGATTTTTTCAAATGTGTTTATTATGCATATTGAAAGGCTGATTTCCAAACACGTGTGGTAAAGGGCCAAGCATAGTTAGAAAAATGTCGGTGAAGTGGGAAGTTGAAAGACTTCTCTACCAGACATAAAGACTTCCCACAAAGCTATGTAAACACAGGCAAATGGACCACTGGAACAGAGTCCAGAAACAGACCCCGCACACAGAGACATTTGATTTATGCCAAAGACAGCGTTGCAGAGTAGGGAGGAAGGGAGATACTTTGTTTTGATAAATAGTGCTCTGTCGAGTGGATGTTCATAGGGGAAAAAATTCATTTTCACCAACCTCACACCAATACCAAAAGTCAATTCTGGTAATAATAGACCTGAACATGAAAGGTAAAACAACATCCTTTCTAGAAGGTAACGGTTGCTGTGCACATTGTAACACACATTTTGGGGTTCCCATGTGGGCATGTTGGGCATATACCCAGAAGTGGCATTTCTGAGTAAACGGAAGTTCACCTTTACCAGGTAGAGTCAAAAACTTTTCCCAAAGTCTGTACTAATTTCTACCCTTAGCACGGAGTGTCGCTCCCTCACTCGTCACACTTTGGTCTGTGTGTCTCCTGCTTTTAGCCATCTGGGACGTTCATTGGCTTATAATGATACTTATAATTTACAATTCCCTAGAAATAGAAAGACATATTCGTAACCTTGAAGTAAGGAAAAGATTTCTTAAGTAGGGTGAAAAATAGATATTATAAATTAAAAAATTGATGAATTGGATTGCATTAAAAGAACTTGCAAAGGCCTGATATCCAGATACACAGTGAACGCTTGTAAATCGATAAGAAAGACAGACAACCCCATAGAAATATGAGCAAAAGTCTCGATCAGGCACTTTACAAGGGAGAGACTGAGATGGCTGATGAGCATAGGAAAAGACGCTTAACCTCCTTACTCACAGGGAAATGTAAATTATAACTATCATTATATGCTAATGTGCGTCGACCAGATGGCTGAAAGCAGAAGACAAACAGTGTGATGAGCCCATGAGCCACATTCAGTGCTAAGACCGTCAATGAGTACAAACTTTTGGAAAAGCTTTTGACTTGACCTACTAAAGGTGAACTTCTGATTGCTCCAAACTGCCACTTCTGGGTATACGCCCAGCAGAAATGCCTGCGTGTGAATACCCAGAATATGTGTTACAATGTCCAGAGCGACGTTACCTACAATAACCCTAGAGTAAGAACATCCCAACTGTCTGTCAACAGAAGGATGGATCCATATCTTAAGGTATAGACTCATGTAAGGGAATATCCTTAGGATGGAAACTGAGCTATAGCTATTAATACAACACGGTGACTTTCACAATCAAAATGATGAACAGAAGAAACCAGACACAGAAAAAAATAGAAAAACTAGCTGGGTGTTGTGGTGGGCACCGGTAGCCCCAGCTACTCGGGAGGCCAGAGGACTGCTTGAGCCCAAGAGTTTGAGGTTGCTGTGAGCTATGGCACTGTACCCAGGGTGACGGAGTGAGACTCTGTCTCAAAAACAAAAACAAAATGTGATCCCCAGTGTGATGATACTTGGAGGTGGGGGGTCTTTGGGAGGTGAGTAGATCACAAGGGCAGAGCCCTCATGAATGGAATCAGTACCCTTATCAAAGAGCCTCCCCAGGATTTCCCCTTTCTACCACATGAGGACACAGCCAGAAGATGTCCAGCCACCTGCAGACCAAGGAGTGGACCCTTACCAGACATCCAAATGGCTGGGGCTTTGATCTTGGACTTCCCGGCCTCCAGAACTGTGAGTAATAAATTTCTGAGCAAGACTGAGCCCCAGCTGCTCATGTGGATAAACTGGTCATTCAATGTAGTCACTAGCTTTTCCCTTCCCCATCTCACTCTTTTCCTGCTTCCCGGGATCACCTCACAAATAAACTACCAGCTTCTAGGGGAACCCAAACTAAGCAGTGAACACACAAAAAAGCCACAGTGATTACCTCTTTGCAGGGGTTGAGACTTCGAAGAGGAGGGTAACACTACAGACAGGGCGAGGAGGGATTCTAGGGAGGTGGCAGATAATTTATTCTAAGCCTGGCTTGTGCTTGCCCGTGTGTGAGGAGTCCCCGAGTGTTCGTTTTGCTTCACACGCTTTGCTGTGTTGCATTATAAAAGTTTAATAATTTATGATATTAAGATCAAAGATTAAAATAATTTGGAAATTGCTTTTAATTTATTAGTTGCATAACTAATATGGTTAAGTGCTTAGAAAGTTCTGCTTAGTAGATTCATAATTTTAATAAATCCAACAAAATAGATAAAGCACAAAAGCCATTTGAACTTTAAAGATGCCAGGGACACATGGCCGGTTCTTGCAAACAGAGGCTGGCTGGGCCTTCTCTATGGCTGCTGAGTGCTGACTATTCTGACAGGTGACCAGCAAAGCCAAGCCCAGGCTGGCAGAGGGTGGCTCCCAGCCATGGCAAAGCCGGTGAGCCTCGGAGAGCCTGAAGCTTTGCAGCTTCATCCACGGGGGCCTCAGGCTCCCTGGGGCGGCTTCTTCTGCCTGGTTCCGGGAGCTGTCCCAGTAAGGTTGCCAAATGGGGCAAATCAAAATAAAGGATGCCAAATGTTGCCTGGTACCTACTGAGCATGAAAATTATTCTCTGTCCATCTGAAATTCAAATGTAACTGGGCTTCCTGTACTTTATCTGGCAGCCCTGTGGCCCGCAAGTCTCTAACCCAGCTCATGCACCTGCAGCTGCTCTGAGTGCCCCTCACCTCTTGATTCCACAGCCACGGGTCTCAGAGACCCAGTGCCCCGCAGCTCTTGCACTGTCTGGTGCCCAGACCCTGAGTTCCGGCTCGGGCTCTGCTCAGATTCCAGCCACAACCCTGTAGGTTCTAATACCCCTTTGTCCCAGCCCTTCTGGAAGATCTAAATTCCGGGCTTTCATTCCGCAGGCCCTCCATGTGTGGACCTCAGAACTCATTTTCCTCCAGACGTGATATAATGGCACTTCCGGGGCAGCCCACAGCAATCTGTTTAACCTACTGTGTGCCCGTGTGTGCCCAGAACGCAGGGTAACTTCAGCTGATCCTATCAATTAAATGAGGATGTTTGGTGTTGGCTGTGTGTTTGGCTCTGCCAGGTATTACAGAAACAGAATTTCCGAGTTCTAACTTAGAGTCTTGGGATGACTGCTGGTCCCCCAGCAGGAGGAGCTATGGTAACAGGAATTGTGTGTGTGTGTGCAGATAGCTCCATGCACACACATGTACTAGTGTAAAGCATGTCAGAGCCACAGGGGCCACCCAAAGAGCGGAAAGGAACATGGGCCAGAGACCACCAATAGCTGCTTACCTCCACTCGGGTAAGAGAAGGCACAAAACCTGAGTAGCACACCCTTCGTGCCCACAGGTGCATGCACACTCCCAATCTGAACTGGGAGCCTCAAGGCAACTCTCCTAATAATCCCTGATGACAATAACTCAGGGATGGGCGTCCCCTCTCCTTCGTGGCCCCTCTGGAACATGTGAACCACCCCAAGGACTGGAAACTCGGCCTGGGAGGCTCCCCGACCGCTGCAGTCAGTGTGGGGGGCCGCGTCCTGCGGTCCTGGGCCTGACGGCTCACCGGCTCCCATCTCAGGCTTCTGGATAATGCCCACTTCATAAAGTCAGGATGTTCACACAAAAACCTTAACACAGGGCCTGACCTAAGATCTGTTATTAAAAATAACATTATTCATTAAAATCCACATCTCCGTACTTTGGAGGAAAAAGTGTGTTCACAAAATAAAAAGAAAAATCCAGCCTTAGAACCAGGAATGCCTGGCAAGGTCAGAAACGCTTTGAAGGGGCCTCAGCTCCTCCTCCCGGTGCCGGCCCAGGAAAGGTGGGCCTCTACCGCCCCCTGGCGGACACCCGGGCATGGCCGGTGAGCGGCACCGGCTCCTCTCTGGGCTGGCCTGCGATTTGCAGCCACCACCGGCTGGCACAGTTATCCTGGGTCTACCCAGCTCTCTGTAGGATGCTGCTGCGGCATGTCCAGTCTTCTTGCTCTTTTTCTCTCTGGGATGCAAGGAGGGACGGTGGGTGGACAGGGCACTCACAGGCCTGCCTGGTACTGCAGCAGGGCTGGTCCCTACCATCCACTGCAGGGCTGCTGGGATTTGGCGGACCTGTGAAGGCAGTGGGCATCTGCTACCTCATGGTCCTACCCTCTGGGTCTCTCTGCCAAAGTCTCCACCAGCCTCCCAGCCTGACTGTCCTTCCCATACTGAGAAGGTTACATACTGAGTGAGGGTTACCCCCACACTCCATAGGTCAGGACCCTGCCACATATGGCTATCGCAGCCAAGAACCTCCCAGAACAAATAAGACTCCTCCTAACACACACTCTGCCCTGCTTCCCGACCCAGGCTGTGGTCACCACATTAGTGAGGGACAACTTTACCCGGAACAAACTCTCAGGAGAGCCCAGCACCGTCCTTCCCTCTAGTCTCTCTCCTGGCCCCCCCCGTGGCTCCCCATCAGCGCTGGGACCTGAAGGGTGAGCTTCCTCTGGTTCCTTCCACTCTGGTCCCCTGTCTAGACCTGCTGACAAGAGACAGGAGATTTTTTCTACCCAAGGTGAGAAACACTGTGCTCTGATTTGTCCTCAGAACGGTTAAAAATAAAAACTAAAGTTATAACTTAGAAGGTTCTGACTTTGGAAGGTTAAAATGAGTCAAAGGGATTTTAAAAATTCTTTTCTTTCTCAACATTGCTTAGATTTCAAACCTTGTCTCTTGTGGCAAAATCCTGTGAATATCAGAAACTAGATATTAACCTTCCTTCCTTATCACTCTCAACCTTCCTCCACCTCATCTCCCCAAGACACCTAAAAACTACAGACAGTGCTGAAGCTGGCTGCTCCCCACCCATCTCGTCCTCTCCCGGGTGCAGGGCTGCAGCCCCCAGCCTCTGCTCTGGTCAGGGGCTGCTGTGTCCCTGGGCCCCTGCCAGTGGGATGTGAGTGGACCCAGACCTTTTGCCAGCTTGGCCCCACCTGCATGCATTTGTCCAGGCTCCACCCCCAGCAAGATGGTGGGAGCCTGGATCCCTGAATGGCTTGGTGGAAGACCCCACCCATCAGGGACCTTTAGACTTCACATGTGCAAGAAATAAGCTGCTGTGTGTTAAGCCCCTGAAATGCTGAGGACATTGGTTGCCATTGTGAGCTTTACACTAACTAAATGGCAGATCATTAGTGTGTATTTGCAAAATAGAATAGAGCACTGGAGAGTGGGGTGAAGATGGCGAGAATGACCCCCAGACTGACCCAAACCTGGGCACTGCTGCATCCAGCACCTACATCCCACCACTGTCACCACCACGCCGAAGAGAAAGGCTGAGGGGAGAAAGCCCAGGCAAAAGATAACCCCAGAAAAGGTCAGCAGGGTTGTCTGCTAAACCCACCCCCCGAAAGCCAGAGCCCATGCAAAGGAGGGAGAGAAGGTGCCGGGGAAAAGGGAGAGGCTGTCGCTGGTGAGGAGGGAGGACCCTGCAGGAAATGGAGATGCCAGAGCAGAGCAGGCACAGAAAGCTGAAGGTGCCGGAGATGCCGGAGACGGCGGAGGTGGTAGAGATGCCAAGGGAAGTGTGTGCGTGTCTGGTAGTGGAGTGTCCCTGTGCAGCACAGGGTACTGCTTTTTATCAAGTTTTATATGAATGCAGAATTGCCTTTTACTTTTTTCAAAGCTATGTTATTAGCACAAGAACACTTCATTCTTGTTTTCTTGGGAAGGGGCGTGTGTCATTAATGGAATATCTCCAAAGCTAGACTGACAGGGGAAAGACCCTGTCCCTTCTCGTTCTCAGAGGCCTCTTCTTGGCTCTCAGGATGGTGGATCTCTGACAATGGTACGTACATAGCCACCTTGGCCCAAAGGCCTCATGGCAGGAAAAACTAATTTGTTTTGATGTCCTATTCCTATTCCTTCTCTCTGCCTCAGCATAGTCTTAACTCTCTTAACCCCAGACACCCCTTAGAACATGACCCCCCAATAATCAGTTACCAGTTGTCAAGTAACCTGGGCTTTCCAGTGACACCACTGAGATGGCATCCCTCAAAAGAACAAGGGTTCTTCAATCTGTTTATAGATTGTGGATCTTCAGATAAATTCCGCAACTTTCATTTTATTTCCTGAAAGTCAAGGTCGGCTTGTGGAAAGTTGTTAAACACTGCTAAATGTGAAATGCTGGGCCTGTTCGAAGCATCAGATGGAGACTTCATTGGGTTTTATTGTGGCTTTCTGCTGTTGGGAGACCATTGAAGAAGGAAGTTGGAAGTTGTTTACAATTGTCTGCCCATGTCCTGCCTGAAATATCATGACGGTTTATGAAAAATGTCTTTAATAAAGCTAGACACAGTTTGGCTGGGGGGCAAGGGAGTTTATTGGTGTTTTTTCCAAGCTATGACTCCTGTTACAGAGATAAAATAAGATAAAGCTGCTCTCTGGTGGCTCCTTCTCGTCCGGTATCTATTAAAATTCCTGCAGCTTCCCCTCTCCTCTCGCTGGTGGTACATGGTCCTCAGTCAGCCTGCTATGAGTCCCCACATACAGGTGACTCACAAAGGACCATCTCTGAGATCCAGGCCCATGACCTTAATAGCCCAGAAGCTTCAAAGGCCCCTTGAGCTCATGTCCCAGAGCAAACCGGTGACTCTAATCCACCACCCACCTGCAGGGTACCTGCCCTCATTCAGCTCCTCCACCTGGAAACTTCTTAGCACTCTTCCTCCTTCCTACAGCCCCCACCTTCCACCTGCCACCCAACCTCCTAAATGCCTATACAGTCCATCACCCTTCACCGCTGCTCTCTCCTCCACCACCTGGGCCACCCCATTACCTTTGACCTGGTGACCACCTGGTCCCCTGAGCCCCTCCAGTCTTTCCTCCAATATGGGCTTTATCACCTTTGCAAAATATAATAGGATTTACTGCCCCCCCCCCCCCACATAAAAGCCTCAAGGCTTATCCTTGCTGAAATGACCCCTGCCCAGGAGGCCTTGCGGGGCCACCTCCCCTCAGGGCTCTGCTCTGTGCACGCTGAACCTCCTATCTAGAACTTGCTTCTCTACAGTGTCCCTTCCTCCAGTAACCCTCAACCCTCCCAGTGGGGTCAAATCCCCCAATATAAACTTCTGCAGCACCACCTGGGGCTGTAATGTCACTATAGGCTGTGCAATTACTTGATCTAGCATATGTGACTCAGCTGCCTCACTTCTACCCCAGGACCTTGGCACGTACTCTTCCTGCTCCCCACCCATGTGAGCAGGGCTGCCCCCTGACCTCCTCCATGTCCTTCTCCACATGTCACCTTCCAGTTGATGCCTCATCAATGACCCCATTTAAAACCGCAAACAGCCCCTCACCCAGCCCACTCTTCCGAGCCCCCTTCTCTAGGGAGTTACTGTCTTCTGGCCTATGTTTATCTCTTTTCTGTCCTGTGTCCTGTGTACCCCTCTCTCTAACGCCACTCCACAGGGGCAGGAACTGCAGCGTTCACGCTTTGTCCTCCGTGCCTAGACTAGGGTCTGGCGCAGAATTTGCCCCACAGCCCCGACACATTTAACCGAGTGAGTGCAGATGACATGTCTAGGGAGGCTGACACGCCCCGTTCTGCCATGGGCAGAGGGCCAGGCCGCTCCCTGCAGTGTTTATTTGTAAATAACGACAGGAACAACACAGAACGTGGGCGGAGAAGCTGCGTTAACGTGCGGGGTTAACACGCACCTTCAGGTCCGCACCTGCTCTGGGGGCGGCGCCGCTTTAAGGCCGCGCTGCGGCCGCGGGGTGGGGGGGCTGCGGGCGTGACGTCACGGCCCCGCCCGCGGGGTGATGCTGCAGCCGCAGCGCGGGCCGGGGGCGGCCGGGCGGGGACCGAGCTGCGCCCGGCGGCAGGAGCCCAGCCTCCGGGAGGGATGCCGCCCGTCTGGACCCTCAGGTACCGCCATCTCCTCCTGCGCCCTGCGCCCCGCTTTGTGCCGGGAGCCCGCGGCTTAGGCCCCGGGGTACCCAAATGCCAGGATTGGGTCTGAGGTTGGCACGGAGACCTTTGTTCTTCTTGGAAGTCTATTTAATTGAACTATAAATGGAGCCCCTCTCTCGCCCCCTGAGTGCAGCATCCCTGGGCCCAGACAAGGATAGCATTTCGGTGACGGATTTTTCCATCCTTGCTAGCAAGGAGATGAGAGACACTGGAATTTTCCCCTGGCTGGTGGTGTGCTTACTGAAGCCGCAGGCCTGTTCCCAGTCACCTGGGCAGGTGTCATCAGCTTCCGGTTCACCTTCTGCCTCAGGCCGAACCCTCCTGTAGGCCGGAGGCCCTCGGATAAGCTCCCTCAGCATCCCAGGATGCTTAGGCAGAGACCAAGGATTGCTGCTTTCTTGAGCCAAGGGTAACACGGCGGGGTGGAAGGAAGAGGCTGCAAGGCAGTTCCGCTGGTTCTCTCCTCCACTATAAATAACTTCTCAGATTTCTGGAGTTACCATAACATTTAGGGTTTTTGTTTGTATAGGGGAGTAGAGGCAGGTGCTGAGGGAACCCAAGTTCAATGAGCACCTGGCCAGGGCTTTTGGGAAAAGTTGGCCCTCAGCTAGGGGCCGAATTGTGGAATTGGAGAAGTGACTAACGGGCTGTGGTTCAGTAACTAGCTTGTTAGATACGTCCCCAAGTCCGCAGGGCTCTTTAGTGGCAGGGAGGACTTCCTTGGGATCGCACTTTGAGAATCAATCAAGGTAGGGTGGCCCTGAGTACCCTCATAGTGGAAAGTCTGTTGTCACACACAGGAGAGGAGAAAAAAATGAGGGAATGATTTGGGCTCAGAGTAGGACAATCTCAAGCATTCACATTACTCAGGCATCGTTTATTTTTATCAATCATTCGCAGCCTAAACTTCCCATACTATAGTTTGAGGGATTCATTAAACATCCTCTGTAGAGGGCCCTGTGTGTAACCTTCGGGGGCCAGGGACATGTGTGCATTTTCTTTTGACTGAGTAAATGGTCCCGGAAAGTGATAAAGGTCTGGTGAATCTGTATTTGTGTAGTCAAACTCTATAGGTCATCATTTTAAATTTCACTTTCACTCATTTTTTTAATCACATACAAAAATGAATTTTAAAAATTGTTTAGAATAAACTTTCACCAACAGCTTTTAATGAATGTATTTTTAACAAAAATGGTGATACTGATCCCCAAATTTGTGAATGGACCCTTAGTGAAGACAGTCTTCAAGCTAAGTTTCTTACTGGTCCAGATGCTGGAGCAGGGGTGTGGCAGGGCACGAGGTTCTCACCGCTGC
Source organism: Galagoides demidoff (assembly GCA_963574575.1). Classification (NCBI taxonomy): domain Eukaryota; kingdom Metazoa; phylum Chordata; class Mammalia; order Primates; family Galagidae; genus Galagoides; species Galagoides demidoff. Next base: position 9,431 of record CAUYQV010062137.1, read on the forward strand.
TGGCTGTGAGGTAAAGCGGAGGTGGCAGGAGTTGTACGGATGCAGGTAGAGACATGGATTATATATTTGGTCCCTTAGAACAGGTTTCCTCAAACTGTGGCCCACTGAGGACAATTATCCAACCCGCCAGGTGTTTTTGCTGCTGCTGCCTGTCCTGCTTAGCAGCCGACTGGTCCCGGGGCCTGCAGTCCAACCCTCCAACGGTCTGAGGGACAGTGAACTGGCCCCCTGTTTAAAAAGTTTGAGGATCCCTGCCTTAGAAATAGGTCAAACAGACTGCCCTTCTCAAAAATCCACTCTGCCACATGCCCTGTAAGCTGAAAATTTTCTAAGCTGGACCCACAGTTCTTCATTTCAAGATTAAAGAGGAAGTTTCTAAGGCACGTGCACATCTATTCACTTTAGGGGGTAAAATGCTGAGGGGAAGAGGGAGAGCCTTCAGTGGGGAGGGCTGGGTGGAGAGAACGAAAGGGAGTTGGCCACTGAGGGCGGACGGGGCGTGGCCTACAGGTAGAGCCAGATCAAGCTCCCCCACTCACCTGCGGGGAATGTCTCAGGGGACTCTGCGGAGCTGCTCATCTCAGGCAGCCTGGCAGCTGATGCTCCAGGGTTGTGCTCTAGTGAAAGAAGCTCCAGGGAACACCAACAGCTGCAGGGGCTCTGGAAGGAAGAGTGGCCGCTGACAGCTTGTGCTGTGCTGAGCCCAGATCTAGACCCATGAGGAACGTGAACCAGCTTAATATTCTAAAAATCCCAATCTTGACATAATCTTCATTGCATCTCATTGTATCTCAAGTGAAGTATTACTTATCTACATAGCTCTTAGGTCCGCCTGTTCTCATCTTCCAGGAGAGAATGGCATTTTCTAAGGCCACTTATAGACGTAACAGTAGACTGAGTGTCACTGCCTGTCACCTCAGAATATAACGCATCTCTTAGCAGGATGGCCCTTCCTCATCAGCTAACGTCTTCACGGTGGCTTCATCTCCCACCGCACCTCCGTTGTGGTCAACCGTCACTCATCCCTCCACACGATGAGTCCCACTGGCCAGAACACCTTCCCTCCACTTTTCCACCTGACACAAGGGCAAGAACTAAGTCGATCTTTCCCCCCTAGCACCTTCAGGTCTTGGGGTTCAATGCTCAGCTGGATGGGAGGATGGATGTTTGGAAGGGTGGATGGGTAAATAGGTGGATCAGAGGATGGGTAGCTGAGGGGAAGGAAAGTTAGGGAGGTGGGCGTGTCGCCGGTTGGTGGGATGGATGGATGAATGGAGAGTGAATGGAAGGGAGGGTGGGTCATTAGGTTAACACAGCGATCTGAATCCTACTAGAGCCATTCATTTTCACCATTGGTGTCTGCGGGAGACAAGGAAGACAGTCCCTGAGTGGGTGGGTTGGTGGAGGAGTTTTGGGTACAAATTTGGAGTGAGGAACTGCAGACTGATTCATAAAGAGGTTACCAACTAGCGAAAGTGTGGTGGAAAGTGGTGTGGTTTAAGTTAATATCAGAAATAAGGGACTTACATCTGAAGCTTAAACTAATTTTAAAAGGTTTATATTTATTTTGGTAAAGGCCAAGCATCATTGCCAGGAAAATAGTCCATGTTAGGAAGTTGCCCCGGTTTGGGGGCCTCCCTGTCAGGAAGGGCTGGAGAGGAAATGTAACCCCTTACTCTGGTGGGAGGTGGGTACGTGGGCCGCGTCAGGGGGCCATGCAGGCCCGGCCCTGGGCTGTGTTTGTATCTGTCTCTTTCCCTCTGACATCAGGAGCCTCCGTCTTCCTGTGCGTGACGGAGTGGACACTGACTAAAACACAGAAGTCAACACATTAGAATCGATTCCTTAATAGGAGCTAGATTAATTTCAAAGCAGTGAAAAACAGTTGGATGCCCAGGAGCAGTTGTGCCTAAATGGCACAGCTTGCCATCCCTGGCGGGGCGGAGAACAGAGCAGGAGGGGAGCGGAGGGAGGTCTGCGAAGGCCTCAAACTCGCTCCTCCCGTACCTTGGTCACGGGCATTGTGGAAATTGCTCAAAAATCAGAGTGGAGGGGGATCTATGTCTCACCCTTTTCTGGTTCTTTTTGTCCCCCCCCCCACCTTTTATTTATAAACTGTATGTTGTCTGTGCCAGTACAGGGTTCAGAGAGTTGGGCTCATTTCTTTAAAGAGCATTTTCGAGGACTGTGAAGGTCTCAGTTTTCCGGACTTGACTGAAAATTCTCACGCCCAGTTGATGCTGAAAGGAAAGAGCGTGTGTGGGCCCCTTTCAGCGGCTCCTGGGAAGAGTCCCCCGGCCTCTCATGGAGGAGGAAATACAGGAAAAGGGGGGAAGAGACTGTGACTGTCCACGCTGTGAAGAAGGGGCTGTCCCTTCACTGTGCTCACAGGTGGTCCCTGTCTCATATCCCGTCCCCCCACTTCTCTGATCCCCTAGGACTTTCAGTGAAGGGCAAAATTAGTCATGGAAATGGGCCACAGGTCTTAAAATAGCCTGGCATCCTTCAGGGCCTCAGACTAGCCACTGGGCTGCCTTTACTTCTTTGCATGGGTTACCTGAGAGAGACTCCGTTTAGGGGACAGTCCCTTTGAGGTCTAGGGTAAGGCCCTGGGGGACTGCGGGTCCCCTCTCTGGACAGGGAGAGCTGATGGCGTTGGTCCCCTTGGGTAGATGTGCTGCACGGATGGGAAAATGAGACCCAGCGACCTTGTCCGTGTGCAGCAGGCTCTACCTACGGCAGGGCGGTGTCTGTCTCTAAGTTCCCCAATGTGAACTTGACTCTTCCCATATGAAAAGGATGAGTGGATGGGGAGGCGTGTGGGGGGTATCTGGAAAAACTAACGCTCGTGATGGAGCGTCCCTAGTGAAAGTAACTGTGGGCCCTGACGGGTTTTCCTCACAGGGACACCCAGCAGCCCTGCCTAGGATGATCCCCCCAGCGAGCAGCACCCCTCCGGGAGAGGCCGTCTTCCCCAGCACGGCTCCGCAGGACTTTTGGAGGTCTCAGGTCTTGGCCTACTCGGGGTCCGTGACTCAGCACATCAGCCACCGGGCCAACAACTTCAAACGCCACCCCAAGAGGAGGAAGTGCATTCGTCCCTCTCCACCCCCGCCGCCCAACACCCCATGCCCAATCGAGCTGGTGGACTTTGGGGACCTGCACCCCCAGAGGTCCTTCCGGGAGCTGCTCTTCAACGGCTGCATTCTGTTCGGCATCGAGTTCAGCTACGCCATGGAGACCGCGTATGTGACCCCGGTGCTCCTACAGATGGGCCTGCCCGACCAGCTCTACAGCCTGGTGTGGTTCATCAGCCCCATCCTCGGTGAGCCCCCATGCTAGATGGCCTCCAGAAACCTCTAGAAGCTTCCAGAAGCCTCAGTGAAGCAGCTGAAGGGTCTTGAGGGGATAGGAAAGAGCAGGAGTTCAGTTCCACTCCTTAGCATGGGGCCACAGCAAAACCCAGGTCTGGCCAGTCATGTCCCATGTGTAAAGTCCCTTTATCTCACCCGACAGTAGAGCAGGGGCTTAGCCAACCCCGAGGATTGCCACACCACCTTCACCAGGCTATCCTAGGAAGACCCAATCAAGAAAGCCTGGTGTGATTTGGGTCTGGCAGCTCCCCAGATTTCTTGGATTCCCAAGGAAAGTCATGGCTACTTAGTGCCTTATGGGGTCCAAAGCTGAAAGTGGTAAGGAGCTGGGGAGCGACCCCAGGACCCTGCTTGTCTTTTGTTCTCTAGCTGAGGGTTTGGGGCTGACTCCCGCACCTCATCTGCTGCTGCACTGGGGGTGTTCAAGTGCAGGTACTTGGGGGAGGTGAGGAGGCCAAGCGTCAGCGTCCCTGTGCCGCGGGACCCAGCAGTGACCACTGCCCACTCTGTTTCAGGATTCCTGCTGCAGCCTCTGCTGGGCGCTTGGAGTGACCGATGTACCTCAAGGTTTGGAAGGAGACGCCCTTTCATTCTTGTCCTGGCTATAGGTCTGTTGTTTTAGCATGGAAATAAAATGGAGAAAAAAAAAAAAAGATCCCAACTGCTTTTCATTAAAGGAAACACTAAAAGAGTGTTGGCCTAAGCAGTCCCCCTCCTGGTGTGGTGCGGGGAGTGCCCTCCCACCTGAAAACAGCATTTGGATCATGTTTTAAAAATAAGCCAATAAAATTCATCTCATTCCTGCTCGGCTTGATGAAATAAAAACCCTGATCCAGGAGTCTGCAGGCGACTTTTCCAGTGGGCTGGGCTGGAAGTTTAATGTTTTTTAATTCTTGGGTCCTAAAGATTTCAGACTTGAATTGCTGGGGACAGAGCTAGGCTGTGTCTTCTCTGGGTGATTTCGTCTCTCTGTCTCCAGGGGCACTGCTAGGCCTCTCGCTCTTGCTGAATGGCAGGGACATCGGGGTAGCGCTGGCCGACACGGCGGGCAACCACAAGTGGGGCCTCCTGCTGACCGTGTGTGGGGTGGTGCTGATGGACTTCAGTGCCGACTCGGCGGATAACCCCAGCCACGCCTACATGATGGACGTGTGCAGCCCGGTGGACCAGGACCGAGGCCTGAACATCCACGCCCTCCTGGCAGGTGAGTCTCCTGCAGCTGGCCCCAGGCCAGAGCTGTGTGTTTAGCATGTGCCCGTGAGGCCCTCTCTGATTTAAAAAGTGAGCTGATGAAATTCAAATATATGGGTGAGCGTTGAAGTGGCTGAAAATGCGTATCTCAAACAATATAGATGAACAACGGTCTACATTGCTGATACATAATCAACAGTACTGTGCATATGTGTGGATGTGTGTGTCACATAAATACAGGTGTCTTTATATAGAGTTGATCTCATTATTCACGGTACTTATATGCTGCACAGTCATTATGAACACTGAATTAGAGAACAATGAATATTTGCTCGTAAGAGAAATATAGGGTTAGGGTTCTGTGAGCCACTGTTCATTACCATCAACTGATCAACACACAACCTTGTTTCATGGGTTTCTGTTTAAAAACATCATATTGAAAGCTAGATGCAATGTCTCACGCCTGTAATCCTATCACTCTGGGAGGCCAAAGCAGGTAGACTGCTTGAGCTCAGGAATTAAAGATCAGTCTGACCAAAAGCAAGACCCCATCTCTGCTAAAAATAAAAAAAAAAAAAACTAGCTGGGCATTATGGTGGGCACCTGTAATCCCAGCTACTAGGGAGGCTGAGGTAAGAGAATCGCTTGAGCCCAAGAGTTTGAGGTTGCTATGAGCTATGATGTGACAGTACTCAACAGAGGGCAAAAAAGTGAGACTCTGTCTTAATAAAAAAACAAACAAAACAAAAAACACAGAAGAAATGTTTAAAACTCAAAGGAAAGGCTCAGTGCCTGTGGCTCAAGTAGCTAAGGCGCCAGTCATATACACCTAAGGTGGTGGGTTTGAATCCAACCCGGGCCCACCAAACAACAATGACGGCTGCAACCAGAAAAAAAAATAGCCGGGCATTGTGGCGGGGGCCTGTAGTCCCAGCTACTTGGGAGGCAGAGGCAGGAGTTGGAGGTTGCTGGGAGCTGTGATGCCACAGCACTCTACCCAGGGGGACAGCTTGAGGCTCTGTCTCAAATAAATAAATAAATAAATAAAAATCAAAGGAAAGACGGTCCAGGAATGGTGGCTCACACCTATAATCCTAGCAGTCTGGGAGGCTGAGGTGGGAGGATCTCTTGGGGCTAGAAGTTTGAGACCAGCCTGAGAAAGAGTGAGACTGTTATCTCTACAGAAAATAGAAAAATTAGCTGGGTACACACCTAGAGTCCCAGCTACTTGGGAGGCTGAGGCAGGAGGATCACTTGAGACCACTTCTCTCCATCCTGGGCAATGGAGCAAGACTGTCTCAAAAAAAAAAAAAAATCAAGGGAAAGTCTTGACAAGATGCATGTGGAACTGTGTCAGTGTATGAGGAGGTTGGGTCACCTAGTGGTCAGAGGCTTGGACTCTGGGGTCTGAAAGCCTGAGTAGGTTCTGGGCTTTCCCTCCTGTCAATCCTAGGCTGCTGGGGGGATGGTTGCCACTCGTGTCTCATGTGGCAACCATCACTGTGTTTCCACATGTGAACTGCCATGGGCTGCCGTGTGCTGACATGGGCCAAGAGGGCTTCTGAAGGGGTCGCCTGGGCCAGAGCTGGGTCTGAAGGGCTGGACTTGGCTTCTAACCTTATACTCAGCTCCATTATTTCTCATCCATGAGAATGGATCACTTTGATCATTTAAAATATTAGTTAATAGAGGCTGGGTGTGATAGCTCTTGTCTGTAATCCTAGCACTCAGGGAGGCCAAGGCAGGAGGATCGCCTGAGCTCAGGAGGTTGAGACCAACCTGACCAAGAGCAAGACTCTCCCCCACCCCCTGTCTCTACTAAAAATGGAAAAACTAGCCAGGGCGTTGTGGTGGGTGCCTGTGGTCCCAGCTACTTGGGAGGCTGAGGCAAGAGAATTACCTAAGCCCAAGAGCTGGAGGTTGCTGTGAGCTGTGATGCCATGGGACTCTACTGAGCAACAAAGTGAGACTCTGTTTCTAAAAAAAAAAAAAAAAAGTTATTATTTCAAAGGTAATCCTCTAATGTGGCCAGTTCTCCCCAAACTGAAAGGCGCATGCTGGTCTCGGGCAAGTTTCTCATCACCAGCAGGTTGTAAAATCAGGGAACCCACCTCTGTGCTGTGCGTGGGCTCAGAACACAGGTTTGCCCAAGGTTGCCATGCACAGGAAAAATGAACAACCTCATATTTTATATTTAAAATAATGTTGACATCTATATGCTAACATATAGAGAAATGTTTCGTATGTATTTTGTAAAGATTCATAATGATATTTGGAAAATGAAGGTCCCTTTAGCTACAGTTTAGCTATGTTTCCCCGATGTCTGTCTGTCTGTATGGTGACCTTTGGGGACCCCTGTATATCTGCACGCACAGTAAAACAAGCTATGCAGGGTCCATGAAGGGGCAGAGGAAGGCTGGGTGTCGGGGCCCCAGGACCGGTGGGGGTGGAGCCATCACAGCCCCCCCTGCCCCTTCCCTTAGAGCACAGAGCCAGGCTGGAAGAGTCAGCACTCCCTGGAGGTAGGTCTGTCCACTGACGCTGGCTGGACCCGGCCTGGTATCACTCATGCTTTTATGTGGTGGCTCCTGAACCTGGGTGGGGGCAGGGAGGTAGGTAGGGGGCGGCCTGGCCAGTGCTCTGAGAAGATGGCAGCACAGGAACAGGAAACGGTGGACTTGCTGTGTCTTTGTTCTGTGCTGGCTCAAGGATCAGAGGGCTGCCCGCCGGTATGGGTGACCTGGTCACCACACAGGGTGAGTCTCCTCATGGAGATGGTGTTGAGTGAACACCCACCTGCCCTCGTACGGTCATCGGTGTGCTAGAGACGGGGTCCTGACTAGAGGGGTCTCCCAGGAAAATGTGCCCAGTGTAAACACTCACATCAGTGTCCCCAAAAGGTTACACAGAAAGGAGAATGAGACATGGGTGGGTGGCTGGTCTGCTGTCGGCACCGGAGCCAAGCCCCAGGGTTAGTGCCGGGAAGGGCCAGGCCATTAGCTGTAGAGGGCAAATGAGGAGACGACCCCAGGGTGCCCACCTGAGGGTCCTGCCCCCACTTTTCTCAGGGTTTAGGTGGGACAGATGCTACGTCCAGGTCCTTGGACTACACTTTGCTCCTTAATGTCCTCCTGAGATATGACCGCCTTCCCTGAGGTCCTTCTCCGCCTGAAACCTTCTCTCCCCAGGGCTTGGAGGAGGGTTTGGCTACGTGGTCGGGGGAATCCACTGGGACAAGACCAGCTTCGGGAGAGCCCTGGGGGGGCAGCTCCGTGTCATTTACATCTTCACCGCAGTCACCTTGAGTGTCACCACCATCCTGACTCTGATCAGCATCCCCGAGAGGCCGCTGCGTGCCCTGCGCCAGCAGAGGACAGCCATGAAGAGCCCCAGCCTGCCGCTGCCACCCTCCCCACCCGTCCTGTTTGAGGAGGGCGCGGGCACCACACTTCCCTGCCACGCGGCCACCAGCTTCTCCAGCCCCATCTCCCCGCTCAGCCCCCTGACGCCCAAGTACGGCAGCTTCCTCAGCAGGGACAGCTCCTTGACAGGCATCAATGAGTTTGCGTCCTCCTTTGGCACCTCCAACATTGACAGCGTCCTCATCGACTGCTTCACGGGGGGCCACGACAACTGCCCGGGCCTCCCCGCCAGCCTCCCCAGGCAGGCCCTGAGTGTCAGCTTCCCCCGGGCCCCCGACGGCTTCCACCGCCAGGACCGTGGGCTTCTAGAGAGGCGGGAGGGCGCCCTGACCGCTGGCTCCGACAGAGACGTTTTGAGGGTGGGCTCCTTGGACACCTCTAAGCCAAGGTCATCAGGCATTCTGAAGAGACCTCAGACCTTGGCGATCCCGGACGCTGCCGGAGGAGGCGGTCCCGAGACCAGCAGGAGGAGGAACGTGACCTTCAGTCAACAGGTAAAAGGGGCTGGGGGGAGGCTCGAGGGCAGCGTGTGGACACCCCTGGTCAGCTAGGACGACAAAGTCAGGTCCATCCAGAAGGGAATTCCCACATGTCACCAAGGTGAGCTAGAGGGCTCTGGCCCTTTAGAAGACAGCATCTGAGACACCCATATGTTCACTTGCCTGACAATGGAATGAATTCTCCACCTGGATGGTCTACCCCTGGGCAGTGAGTTCAGGGCACCTGTGGGGTGGGATCTGTCACCCTGGCCAGGAATTAACGGGATAGTTTTTTTTTTTTTTTTTTTGAGACGGAGCCTCAAGCTGTCCCCCTGGGTAGAGTGCCGTGGCATCACAGCTCACAGCAACCTCCAACTCCTGGGCTCAAGCGAGTCTCTTGCCTCAGCCTCCCAAGTAGTTGGGACCACAGGCGCCCACCACAACGCCCAGCCATTTTTTGGTTGCAGCCATCATTGTTGTTTGGCGGGCCTGGGCTGGGGATTCGAACCCACCACCTTAGTGTACGTGGCTGGCGCCTTAGCCGATTGAGCCATAGGCGCCAAGCCAACGGGATAGTTCTTTAGAACACTGTTACCTTTGCCCAGAGGTCATTCGGGCCAGGCCTGTCCCCTCAGTGACAGGTGGTTACAGGTGTTACCTGAGCTCCACTTGTTTCTAGTATTTTGCCCTCAATGTCCAGGCTACAGCCCATGCTGGCCGCTGTACAAATCTGGCGCCCACAAATCTGAGTCTTCCCAGAAGACAAAAACAAAATGAGAAACTTTCAGATGTTTCTGGGACACCCCATCACTCCCTCAACATCACTCCCTGCTGCTCCTGTGTCTGAGGTCTCTCGGGGGCATGACAGCTTCTACCACAAATGACCTCCTGGAGCTGGAAGGCCCCTGGAGTTGTATCTCCCACTCGCTTATGGGGCGGCTGTGTGGAGCTTTGCCAGCGTTCAGGATCCATGATCTTGAGGAGGCTGCTTTATTTTATTTTATTTTTTTGAGAGAGAGCCTTACTGTCACCCTGGGTAGAGTGTCATGGTGTCACAGGTCACAGCAACCTCAAACTCTTGGGCTCAAGTGATCCTCCTGCCTCAGCCTCCCAAGTAGCTGAGACTATAGGCACCTGCCACAGTGCCTGACTAGTTTTTCTTTCTTTCTTTTTTTTTTTTTAGAGATAGAGTCTCATTTTGTCGCCCTCGGTAGAGTGCCGTGGCATCACAGCTCACAGCAACCTCCAGCTCTTGGGCTTATGCAATTCTCTTGCCTCAGCCTCCCAAGTAGCTGGGACTACAGGCGCCTGCCACAATGCCCAGCTATTTTTTTGTTGTTGTTGCAGTTGGGCCAGGGCCCAGTTCAGACCCACCACCTTCGGTATATGGAGCCAGCGCCCTACTCACCGAGCCACAGGTGCTGCCCTAGTTTTTCTATTTTTAGTAGAAACAGGGTCTTGCTCTTGCTCAGGCTGGTCTCGAACTCCTACACTCAGGCAATCCACCCACCTTGGCCTCCCAGAGTGCTTGGACTCCAAGCATCATCTTTAAAGTGGCCTGGCTAGTTACCACCCCAGGCACTGCAGGAGTAGCCATCACTTCAGTAAGAACCCGGGGTCCTTGGGCCAGATCCTCTAAGACTGAGACTGACTTGCCCAGGTCCCCCAAGGGATGCCACTCCCCAGCCCTGCCTGACCCCACCCAGGTCCACACGGGACCAGAACAGGTGGGTCCTCAGGCTCCTTCCCTGGGGAGACCTGATGTCCCTTCTCCGTGCCTGGGAAGACTCCCCAGTTTAGCCTGTCTTCTGGTGGCTGTTTGATTCCCCCCTAAGCATGACAGAACTTTGTGTGCATTTCTCTGGTGCATTATGGCCGAGGAGCCCTCATGCCACTCCATAGCCACTGAGGGTCTTCCTAAGGAGGGACACTGCCAAAGTGTATACAGGCAGCTCCTGATTTGCAGACATCCAACGTATGCACAACTTGCACTTAGAAACAGGGGCTATTACAGATAACAGGTAAATGTTCCTGTTCCATCTTACCTTCAAATTCAACCTAAGAACATATCTACAGAACCAGTGGTTAGGACACCAGCCACATGCACTGGGGCTGGTGGGTTTGAACTCGGCCTGGGCCTGCTAAAACAAACAAAAATAGCCAGGCATTGTGGTGGGCACCATAGTCCCAGCTACAAGGGAGGCTGAGGCAAGAGAATTGCTTGAGCCCAAGAGTTTGAGGTTGCTGTGAGCTGTGATGCTACTGGAGATGACAAAGTGAGACTCTGTCTCAATTAAAAAAAAAAAGATGGTATCTACAGAACCTAACTTGTTCGTAACCCAGGGACTGCCTGAATTAGTGCTTGCAGGGAAGTATATTAGGGCTTCCCGAGCCCATTCTCAACCTCATTTTCAAAGACTTATCAACACTGGGTCGTCCCATCCTGTTTAAAAATTTAAACTGGCTTCTCCAAACAGTTTTATGGGTATGGTTGAAAATCTCATCTTTATCCTTTTTTCCCCCTATTTCAAATCTCTGGATAGTGTAGTTTATGCCTCAGTTCTTTGAGGAAAGCAAAAAGCATCGCTAAATATAAACCCACCCAGGCTCGAGTGGACTCGGAGGTGTAATTTTAGCAGCCTTCCTCTGGCAGGCGTGAGCACCGTGCTCTGGTGATGTGGGTGCCCTGGGATCCAGTGCTGCCAGCTCTCTGCCTCCTTCCCGCCTGGGGTAACCAGGTGCGGACAAGGCCTGAGGTGCACACATGACAGAGCCACCTGCCCTCTCTGGGTCCTCCTGTCCAGGGAGAATTTTGAACCGATGATATTGGTCACCTCAAAATATGTCTTTCAGGCTGGGCGTGGTGGCTCATGCCTGTAATCCTAGCACTCTGGGAGGCTGAGGCAGGAGGATCCCCTCCTGAGCTCAGGAGTTCAAAACCAGCCTAAGGAAGAAAGAGACCTCTTCCTCCCCCCCCCCCACCCCACCGGTCTCTAAAAAATAGCCAGGCATTGTACTGGGTGCCCGTAGCCCCAGCTTCGCGGGAGGCTGAGGCAGGAGGATGGCTTGAATCCAGGAGTTTGAGGTTGCTGTGAGCTGTGATGACCCAATAGCCCTCTACTCAGTGACAGAATGAGACCCTGTCTCAAAAAAAGCGGACAATGCCTTTTGCAGGAAAAGAGGGGCTTATGTAAGGTGTGGAATTGAACGGGTCCATGTTTCTGTTATTTCAAATTTATTTCCTATTTCTTTCTTTCTTTTTTTTGCAGTTTTTGGCCGGGGCTGGGTTTGAACCCGCCACCTCTGGCATACAGGGCCGGCGCCCTACTCCTTTGAGCCACAGGCGTCGCCCTATTTGCTATTTCTTAAGGCTTGCCTCCTGCCTTGTGGCACAGATCTTGTATCCTGTTGCCACACTGTGGGCACACCCCAAATGAAATTCTATTCTTAGCTGCTCCCGGGTCTCGGGGATAACCCCATGTCATTCCTTGAGTTAGAGGTTGGCGTGTGTGCTGGTCAACACTGACAGGTGGACGCACCTTCCCGGCCTCCACGCGTGGTGATCCTGGAAGTGTGTTCACGGCAAAACATGTGCCTCCCTGCCATGAGGGGCTTGGGGCTCTGATGCCAGGTGTTTGGGGCTTCCTCTCCAGGTGGCAAATATTCTGCTCAACGGCGTCAAGTATGAGAGTGAACTGACTGGCTGCAGTGAGCAGGTGGAGCAGCCGCTGTCCATGAGGCGCCTCTGCGCCACCATCTGCCACATGCCCGCCGCACTGCGCAGCCTCTGCGTCAACCACTTCCTGGGTGAGCTCTCTGCAAAGCTGCCCTGAGGGGCCCTGACCTGCTGCCCGTCCCATGGGTCCCACCCACCTGCAGCCCCAGGCAATACCAAGAGCTGAGGGTGGGTGCACGGCTGCCCTGGGGGGCTTTCCTCCAGATGGCTCCAGTTAAGCTGGGTGTGTGGCTGAGAGCTCAGCCTGTAGACCCAAAGCTCTGAGGACCCCACTACCCCCGCCACCTTGCTCTACCCTGGGAGTGCTGGGCATTGAAATGACTATGGAAAATTCCCAGCTCTCATTTCCTTCCATTTGGTAGCTCTTTGTTGCTGGGTTGTTAAACATCTGGGGATGATTAAGAATCGGAGCCAGGCCCACATGGTGGCTCACACCTGTAATCCCAGCACTCTGGGAGGTTGAAGTGGGTGGATTGCTTCAGCTCAAGGGTGTGAGACATCAGCCTGAGTAAGAGTGAGACTCCATCTCTAGCCAGGCTCTGTGGTGGGCACTTGTAGTCCCAGCTATTTGGGAGGCTGAGGCAAGAGGATCACTGGAGCCTAAGAGTTTGAGGTTATTGTGAGCTGTGATGATGCCATGGCACTCTACTGAGGTGACAAAGTGAGACTCTGTCTCAAAACAAAAAAAAAATCTGAGACAATCCAGGACTCTGACACATTTGGGACATAAATCAATATAACCTCATAAGAGGCAGTTTGGCAATAGGCGAGATTCTTGACAGTGTTTAAACCTTTATCCCAGCGACCTTACTGGTGGTTCCATGCCAGCCCATGGCAGAGACAGTATCAAGAATATATGTGCAGGGTCCTTGTCACAGCCGCACACTGGGATAGGGGTATGTGGGTGGCAGTAGGGGAAGGTGAAACCACATTGTGAAGTATTTTGCTGCCATTAACATGAGCCTGCTTAGTAATATTTGATGGCACAGGAAGTTGTGTGTGATGATTTATTACAAGAGAGCCAATAGGCTCGGCGCCTGTGGCTCAGGTGGCTGGGGTGCCAGCCACATACACCCAGGGTGGCAGGTTTGAATCTAGCCGGGGTTTACCAAACAATAATGATGGCTGCAACCAAAAGATAGCCAGGCATTGTGGTGGGCGCCTGTGGTCCCAACTACTTGGGAGGCTGAGGCAGGGGACTCGCTTGAGCCCAGGAGTTGGAGGTTGCTGTGAGCTGTGATGCCACGGCACTCTACCCAGGGGGACAGCTTGAGGCTCCTGTCTCAAAAAAAAAAAGAAGAGAGCCAATAAATGCCCAGTGGCTCTACCAAAGAAGGAATTGGTAGGAGGGCGGAGGACAGAGCTCAGAAGTCTTCTTGGTAACTAAGCGAGCTGGATCCATAGCGCCCTCTGCACTTGCTAAGATAAGCTGGAGCACCAGGGTCATGCTCTTGCCTCGTGTTTATTGAAATCTGTATTTATTGAAAACAAAAGACTGGGAGGAAACCCGCACAATTTTACCAGAGGTTGTTTCTGCGTGGGGGAAGTGATAGGTCATTTCTTCTTTGATTTGTGACTCTATAAAGATCACGTGTTACTTTTAGAAATGGCAGAGTTCACGGGTTACGAACGGGCAGCCTGTGGTCGCGACCCTCTCTCCCTGCAGGGTGGCTCTCATTTGAGGGCATGCTGCTCTTCTACACGGACTTCATGGGCGAGGTGGTGTTTCAGGGTGACCCCCGGGCCCCACACACGTCGGAGGAGTATCAGAAGTACAACCGGGGCGTTACCATGGGCTGCTGGGGCATGTGCATCTACGCCTTCAGTGCCGCCTTCTACTCAGGTACCAGCGCCCGTCCCCTCCTGGTGGTGATGGCCCTTGGTCAGTCACTGGAGGGTGCAGAGTGAAGGAAGGCTGTGTCTTTATGGTCACAGGCACAAATCCTAAGGGGAAAGGGGCACTGCTGTCTTTTCTCAGGGCCTTGGCCCTGCCAACTGCATGGGCCTGGGTCTGGGGAAGCTGGCGTCCCCCGACAGTGGGGATCTGTGGGCATCAGGCCTGCAAGGAGCTGGCAGCCCTTCAAGGGGACAGGTTTATGTCTAGAAAAACCCCAAGGCCACCCTCAGGTATGTGGGCTGTCCACCAGCCCCTGTATCTTTCCCACCTGGCTTCATGGTGCAGCTGGAGGGGGTTGGAGTGAGCACAGAGGGGCAGGTGGCACGAGGTTGTGGAGGATGTGGGTGGGCAGGGCCCAAAATCCCCGAGGGAGCTGTGGGACACAGCAGGTGGTGCTGAGTTTGCAATCCCAGGGATACCAAGCCACATGTGCACTGGGCACATCTCATCTAGGGGTGCACACACTTTTGAGGCAAAAGGCCTAACAGTAGACATTTCCAGTTCTGCAGGTCAAATGTCTCTGCTATGGTCACTCACAGGCGCCCTGTGACTCTCATGGGGATTAGCCAGGTGGCCACAAGCCAGGAAAGCTGTATGTCCACTAAAATTTAAATCTCACAGAAATTTCATGTGCCACAAAAATATTTGACTTCTTTTGATGGATTTTTTAACCATTTAAAAATATCAAACCATCCTTAGCCCCAAGGCCACACAAAAGCAGGCCTCAGCCAGACATAGCCTGGCACTGCGGGTTGCCTGACCTTATGTCCCTCTCGACGACCAGCTGCGCAGCACAGAGTCACTGGGAGGCCAGGAGTTTGTTACTGCTCACTGTGAGCCCTGGTCAGCACCAGGGGTCAGCACTATAGCAAGTTGCTGCTGGATATGGAGAAATCGCCCATTTTATCTGATTCTCGGAGGCACAGTGGTTCCCTCCAGGTTGTGTCTTCCAGGCAGGCAGGGGATGGGCCCCACTGATGGTGCCCCACTGCAGGACAGGGGCAGGACAATAATCCACACAAGGACACAGGTCCTCTTTGGTCTTTCAGTCCAGAGACCACGTTGCCTGCAGAAATCCCTAGGGACCTGGCAGAGGCCAGTGTGAACAAGGACACCCCAGGTCCTGCCGTCCCTCTGGACAGCCCGGCCCTGGGTGCCCACTAGAGTAGCTGGAGGCTCTCTCAGCTCCCCCGATCCCCTAGGAAATTCTTCCTAGCATTTATAGCCTGAGGCAGGTGGCCTGCCAAGCTGGTTCCTGCCACTGCCAGCTTTAGGGTGAGCCTGGGAGGGAGCCCTGGGGCTGGGAGGTGGCTGCTGACCCTCCCTCTGGCCTGCAGCCATCCTGGAGAAGCTGGAGGCGCTCCTCAGTGTCCGCACCCTCTACTTCATCGCCTACCTCGCCTTTGGCCTGGGGACGGGGCTGGCCACGCTGTCCAGGAACCTGTATGTGGTCCTGTCACTCTGTGTGACCTATGGGATCCTCTTCTCCACGCTCTGCACCCTGCCCTACTCTCTCCTCTGTGACTACTACCAGAGCAGGAAGGTGAGTGCTGTCTGCTTCCCGGCTTTGGGGCTGCTTCTTGGAGAAATCACACCTAAGACTCGTCCCCTGGATGGCTACACAGTCTTGGGGGCCACCCCTTCCTGCCCCATGGAGCCCAGGGCCTCTGTTTACACGGGCCCCATCAGTTCAGAAGGAGGCCAGGGAGGTCCCCAAACTCAGCAGCCGAGATCAGTAACATTTTACTGCAGTATTTCCAGAAATCAGAGCTAATGCCAAAGTTCCACAGTAAATCAAAAAAATTAAATTTTAAATAAAGGCTGAATCAGTAACAGTGCCCTGGCTAAGCCGTACTGGCGTCTGAGGCAAAAACAAACATGAGGAATACTGGTGCTGTCTTTTACAAAATGATGTTTTATTGAGCATGGATTTTCCTTTAACAGTCAGGCTGGGATATGGTGACCACACCTCACCATCTAATTCACCCATGTAATGTGCGTGGTTAGTGCAATCACAAAGTTGTGTGACCATCC
The DNA here is from genome assembly GCA_963574575.1 of Galagoides demidoff. Classification (NCBI taxonomy): domain Eukaryota; kingdom Metazoa; phylum Chordata; class Mammalia; order Primates; family Galagidae; genus Galagoides; species Galagoides demidoff. The sequence goes on from CAUYQV010062137.1 coordinate 25,564, forward strand.
CCTTAATGAATTTGAAAGGGCTTCTGTCAGCCCCGAAAGAAGCCCCTCAGCCTCCGCCCTCCCGTCTCCCTGCTTCCTGTGCCTGGTGCTGGATGTGTCACAGCATGCAGCCTTCTTGGTGTGGCTTCTGTGACTCTGATGTTTCCAGGCTCCATCCACACTGTGGCAGGTATTGGGGCATCATTCCTTCTTGGGGTCACATTTTATTCCCGCCATGAATTTTCTGCAGTGACTTTGAAATTTGAAGCCATTGTGTTAAAATGTTATTGGGGGGTAGTTTCTCTTGCCTCCCCACTCCCCAGTCTTGTACCTCAGGGGCCTTGATTTGTTTTAAGGCGTTTGGAGTCTCAGCGGGGTCAGCCCCAGACATAGCTCTTCCTGCAAGTATGGGATCAGCCAGTGCTGCCCCGTCTTGGGGTGGAGGCCAGGACGGCTCCTGCTCAGCTCTGGCTCAGTTACGCTAGGCTAGGTGGGCAGTGTCCCCTTGTCAGCTCCCTGGAACCTACTGCCCCCTTCACAGAGATAAATAGATGTGGCAGTTTGTGGCAAAAGACTGCCCTTGCCCACAAGAGGGGACACAGAGGGCCAAAGGCCACTCTGCTCAGGTCCACTCAGAGCCGATGGGAATTAGTGGCCCACAGAGTCTCTTAGATGCTTCAGTGTCTGCAGCCTCCACTGGGTGGTGGGTCCACTGACCACAGTGCGCAGAGGTCAGCACCCTGTAGACCATGTTCTTACCGCTATCCCCCAGCAGGTGCGGTGGGTGGGACCTCTGGAAAAACAAGCCGAGGTCCAGGAGCTGTCCCTGTGATGGGGCATTTCAGGGTGAGTGACCAGCCTCCAGGTAGCACAGGTGAAGAAGAGGCTGAGCCAGGCACGGGACAGCAGAGTTCAGGGGAGCGCGTCCTGGAGAGCCAGTCCTGTTAGTCACAGATGGTTTTCTCTGTTGTCATCTAAGCCCAAATATTAAACGCTTGGCTCAAGTCCCTGTGCACGTCAGCGCTGGGAAATGGAATGCCGTAGTGCCTGGGCCACCCGTGCTGCAGGGAACTTGGGGCTTGGTCATCTTGTCACCTGGGCCTGCTCGGCCAGTTGTGGCGGGTCTCACTGATGGGCGTCATCTTCTGGGTCAGTTTGCAGGGTCCAGCGCAGATGGCACCCGGCGGGGCATGGGTGTGGACATCTCTCTGCTGAGCTGCCAGTACTTCCTGGCCCAGATCCTCGTCTCCCTGGTCCTGGGACCCCTGACCTCAGCCGTGGGCAGTGCCAGCGGTGTGATGTACTTCTCCAGCCTTGTGTCCTTCCTCGGCTGCTTGTACTCTTCCCTGTGCGTCATTTATGAAATCCCCCCCAGCGACACCTCGGACGAGGAGCACCGGCCCCTCCTGCTGAATGTCTGATGTGCCTGGGCCTGGACTTTGGACTCACGCCCTTCCTGGGGGGTCTGGAGCGAGGCTGAGCAATGACAGATTAAGGGGCGTTGGGAGACAGGGGAACAGGCCTCCTGCTGGAATGTAAATATGTGATAAAGTAATAAACGGCAGCAGCAAAGCCTATGGTTTCTAGGTGTGGCCGTCCTGAGGGGTGAGAGGTCACCTGGGGATCAGGCAGAGGGGAGGTTTGTGAGAAGCATTTATTGAAAGCAGAGGTGTAACCCAGTGGGTCTCAAACAGTGGCTGCTTTAACATCCCTCCTCCCAGGAAGATGTTCAGCAATGTCTGGAGATACGTTTGCCTGTCACAACTCAGGTGGGTGCTACAGTCCAGGGGGCACAGCCTCCTAGCAACAAAGAACTATCAAGTCCCAGATGTCAGCAGTGCGGAGGCAGGGAGAGCCTGGCCTAACCCAGCCACATGCTCGAGTCAGAGCATACGACTCTTTTGGATCAGGAAACATCTTATCATTCATTCACTTACTCTCCCATTCATCCACACATCTGTTCATCCACCCAATCACCCGTCTGCATATCCAGCTACCCCTTTGTGCACCGTGGGGGTGGCAGGCAGTAGCAGGTGTGGGAGATGCGGCTGTGAGCCACCAGTCCCATCCTCACAGAACTGATGTGAGGGGAGGAGGCAGGTAACACACTGAGGTTCTGTGCTGAAAGATGGCAGTAAGAGCAGTGAAGCCATGAGGAGGGATGGGGACAGGGTGACAGGAGAATGTCCGGTGGCATCTCAGGGGAGATGTGGTTTGGGCAGTGCCCTGATGAAGAGAGGGAGCAATCTCAGTATTTGAGGGACCACAAGGACCAAGATGCTCAGATACAAAATGCCCTGGAAGTGGCATCTCCAGATTGCAGCCGGTGTGCCTGGTCAAGGCCTGTCGGGTATGGTACAAGCCATTCTCCCCTCTGGTGGCCGAGTGTAAATTCCACAGAGGATGCCAAGTGCCTGTGGTGTGCAGGCGCTGCTCTGGACCTGGGTTTGCACAGGCTGTGCCTGCCGCCTTCAGAGCCCATTTACAGGCCTAGACAAAGTTCAGACTTCTCCTGAGTGTGACAGTCCTTTGGCGTCTGGCCTCTGATCATCTTCCATCACTTGACACTCTGGTCTCAAGGAGGCCCCCTTTCAGATGTCCCAGGGAGGCTCTGTTCCCCATCCACAGGAGCAGGTCATGGCTGGATCATGGTTGTACCTGTTGCATCAGAAGTGGGTCTGGCATGGGGTTGTGCAGCCTCAGCACCCTCAGTGCATGGTCCCTAAGTCTTGGGGACACATTAGACACTCCAATCACAAGTCCAAAACAACAGTGGTCCTGGGGCCTCTTACTAGCCTCTCAGGAGAGTCTGAGGTTTATGGCAGTGTCCCATCCCCTTGCTGTGACCAGTTAGGGCCAGATGAAGAGCATGGCCCTTTGCAGGGCACTGTGGCCACCTCCCTTCCTGGGCCACAGACTCTACACCTAGCCCTCTCCCAGTGCCACTGCCTGCTACTGCCTTGGAACTGAGGTGGCCCTTATGGGGCCACCACATGCCGGGATCCCTGTCTGCTCCTGGCCTCCAGTTTAGCCTCATGTCCATCCTCCTCCTGCAGTTGAGGGGTTGTGAATGTAGGTCTGAGCTCGTTCCTCCTTCCCTAACACCTTCTGGGGCTCAGAAACCAAGTGTAAACCCCTCACCCCCATCTGGGTGCCACTTTTGGAGCCACGTGTCTCCTGTTCTACAGCAACGAATCCTTACAGCTGCAGACACTCTGTACCTGTGTCCAGGCTCTCCCTGCAGGCCAGTCCAGCCCTCCTCTGTCAATATCTGAGTCTTCCATTTAGAGTCGGCTAAAACACCACCTCCTCCATGCAGCCCACCCTGGTTGGAATTAGTGAATCCTTTCTCCGTGCTTCATGTCCTGCCATTGTACCCTTTGTGGTTACGACCTAAAGGAGGCAGGTGTGCAAGTAAAGCACAGAGAAATCCGACTGCTCATGCCACACGGCTCCTTTCAGCCTGCTGGTCCCCCACCTCCGTGCAGACTCATCCTGTCATATTGAGGATACTGCTTCGAAGAGCTTTAGATTTTCTGGGTAATGTGTTGGATGGCTGTCCTCTGGCCTGTACTGTTTTTGCCCAGAGATGGTCAATCCTACAAGAGATGAAGGGTAGGGAGGCTGCCTCGTAATCTTGCCTCATTAAATCCTAGACTCTCTTCCTAGTACTTTCTAGGTGAACAGAGACTGTGTCAGCTGGGACAGTGGGCAGGGCAGAGCACCAGAGCGCCCTTGACCTGGGTCTGTTCTCAGCTGGTGGCAGTGGCAGCAGACACGGGATCCAGACCTGAGGCCCAGGACTCTTGGAGAGCCATGTGTCAGAGGACTGCCCTCCAGGTACAGACCACGTGTACCCTGTATGTGGTGACAATGACGGGAGCAGCAATGCACACCTCCCTCCTCCTGACCCCGAGGAGGTGTCACTGCCCCATTTCACAGACCTGCTTGGCCCAGGTCACAAGTCATGTGCTCATACTTGGGAAGGCTGGGAGTTGAACCTGGGGAATCTGACTCCAGATCTCAGGCTGCTAAACACTCTCAGAGCGAACGTGGAGCCTGCCCCGCTCCTGAGGGGCGGGCAGCTTCTTTCCCTGTCACCTGACCCACGGTGTCCCCTGCCTAGAGCTGGGCTCAGAGGGAGCGTCTCTGAGGAAGGAGGAAGAGAAGAGCCACTTCTCTGGCCGCTCCAAACAAAGACCACACCACCAAAATCTGAAGCGGCTCTAGACTTTCCCCTCTGTAAATCCTTCATGCTGGTTGGAAGCGACACCCCCCAGCTGCCTGGGAGCGGTGTCCATGGCGTTTAGAGGAAAAACCTATGTCCAGCCGAGGGAATGGACTGCAAGGTCACAGTCTTCAGGGGCGTCTCCATCGTCCTCAGCTGTTGGGCTACGCCTGGGCCACCCTCGGGCACACAGTGCACCAAGTGCTCATTGATCTGAGGGGACAGAGGTGCTTGTGCTTGAAAACATAGGACACCTGGCTAGGCTCACCGAGCAGCGGGGATCCCGGTCTCCCCACACACAGGTGTGTGCAGATGGTGTTCAGCGGGTGAGGGTGATGGGGCAGGTGCACATGTCCTGGAGGTGGAGCACCTTCAAGGCGACAAGGGCAGCAGCTGTCCCCTGGGGGACTTTCCAGGGTCCCAGAACAGTTATGGAAGACAAGAGATCCACTGAGGGCTCCTTTTCCACTCAGGAAGCACAGTATCTACCATATACACCCCAGTTACTGGGGGGCAACGAAGACACCTCCTGTCCTTGTCCTAACTCCTGCTCTATGCCTGATTCTTGCTAACCTGCCCAGTCACCTGCTCCAGGAAACATACAAAATGCTTCCTGTCATCCCCACATCCCCTGCCCTGGATCACCTCAGGACACTGCAACTCACCCCTGCACGAGAGCCACAGGCCTCTCACTGGGGTGGCAGCTACTGTTGCCTGGCAGCCAGGCCTCTGCTCTGCAGCACGGGCATGTGGAAGAGGCAGGTGACGGGCAGAGGAAACAAAGGCCTTGCAAAGTGCCATGGCCTCAGGAATCTTCTCTGGGCTAATTAAAGAGTGTCTTAAAATCCTTTCTCTCTATACATCTATATTTTTTTCTTGAGACAGTTTCACACTGTTGCCCTGGGTAAAGCGCTATGGCATCTTCATAGCTCCCAGCAACCTCGAACTCTTGGGCTTGAGTGATCCTCTTGCCTCAGCTTTCCAAATAGCTGCAGGTGCCCACCTCTCCTGAGCTCAAGCGATTCCCTCACCTCAGTCTCTGTCCCACTGGCCTGTGACCTGCTCAGGGAGAGACAGACCCCTTCTGTTCTGATTCCTAACCTCAGTTCAAGAACGTGCCTAGACCTTTCTGGGTTGGCCAGGTGACACTGGGGTGGTTAAGTCCATTTCCCTGCCTGCTTCACGATGTCACCATTCTTACCACATGGTCAGGCCACAGCTGGTGAGGGGCCTCTGGTCAGGTCACGGCTGACCTCCCCATAGGGTATCCCTGTACCGACCAGAGACATTTTGTAACAAGGTAGCCACGCACCCAGCCATGTTCCTTGTGCCATGATTTGCCAAGTGACATTTTCTTAGCCCCCTGTGGTGTAACTGGAAAGGGCTGCCGAGCCACCATGCCCCAGCTGCGGATCTACAGGAACAGATGGCAGAGGGCACACCAGGGCCAGCGCCGGGCTGCAGGAGAGACTTGGCCTGTGCAGTGTCTTCCCGCAGGTCCCTGTCGGCAGGTTTGACCCTCCTTGGGATGGTTTGTGGCAGAGTGGCAATGGCCACAGTTGTCCACATCTTAGAAACTGTCACAACCTGTTCAGCTCTGATGAAGGCTCACTCAGGTCTTACCATTTAACCACCTTGAGATGTTTCATAAACAGCAGTCTCAAGGAGAGACCAGCAAAGTTGGTTCCTCACACCAGCCTGTCCTGCCCACTGTAGCCCACAATTCCCCCCACCCAGTTGCAGGACCACCCCTGCACTCTGGCCACAGGACCTGGCTGGAGAGCCACTACTCTGCCTGACTGTCCCCCTAGCCTTTACCACTATGGGGTTGGCCCTGCCTGGTATAAGGGTGGTTTACTGAGAGTGACCTCTCTGGGCTGCTCTCGTCCCATCTCTTGAAAACATCTAGAAAATCATGACTATATCCCAGATGAAAAAGGGAACATAAAAATCCCCAGGGACAGTCCTGAAAGTGTCCTTCAGGAAAATGAAGCATAAGCCTCTGGCTGCTGCCCCCTTGTGGCCACACCTGCTGTTTCTCCAGGGGGCGAGACCTGCTGGGCTTGGAGGCATCCTCAGCCTGGGTTGGCAGCCCCTCTCAGGAGAGGCTGAGAGGGGACAGGCAGAAGACCAGCCAGGGGCAGGACACCAGACTGCTGGGTGTCTCAGGTGTCTCTCCTAGGCAGGGAAGGAGTCACTTGACACCCACACGTTACAGAGGTATGGGGTAAATGGGAGGCCAGTTCTTGGTCCTGCTGCTGGAGGAGCATACCCACGGAGCATGCACACTCATTCGAGAAGCCCTTCTTAGCAAAGACATGGATTTCTGGGAAGGAAGAGGGGTCCCCCAGCAGCAGGGACTGCAGATTCTCCCTCGGCTCCTTCCCTGGGGTAGGGTGACAGCTCGTCCTCCCCAGAATGAGACACAGTGCACTGGCGACACCAGGTATTGTAGTGTAGCTCGGTTTTATTTATGTCCACAAATATTTCAAAAAAATTACAAAATACTCAAATGGAGAGAACACAGAAGTCACGATTTCTGGGTGTCTACTGTTTACACTGTGTTATCTCATGGCAAACTACTCATATATACAGTTAGCTTCGAGATCTATATAAAGGTAGCAAATCAGAATGTACACTCTGCTCTGCCGCAGTGAAGCTGAAGCTCACCCTCGACACGTGAACGAGATACGTACGAGACACAGAAGCAAAACCAAACTTCAAACAAAAGCAGGGAAAACCCGAAAGGAAACCAAGTGGTTGGGCTTCAAAGACACCATGAAGGTCTACAGCCTCCAAAACAAACTGCCACTGACCAGGTAAGGGCTGTTGGCTGTGGGGTTTTCAATGGAAGAATCTCAGTGCTTCACCTGGGGATGTGGGGAGAAATCAAAACGTAACAGGAGAACACCTCAGACAGTTTTCAAGTACAGACTTCAAAGTACTTCACTTTTTCTCTTCTTTGGAAAAATGGATGGTAGAGAAAGGAGACAGAGAAGGTTTAACTGAACAGGAGACAATGTGTTCTACCCAAAAGAGAAAAGGAAAGATGAGAGAAGGTGGTGGCATGGACGCAGGAGTCTGGGAGCAGCGGGGGAGGGACCCTGCCCTGCAGCAGAACCACCTGCCTGATGGTCTGTCACCACCCACAGGAGAAACTCCCCCCCTCCATGCCAATGCCACCAGAAGTTTAATGACAGAAGGTTAATTTGCACTTGTCTCCCCACTAAGGAACTAAAGTTAAGGCAAAAATGGAATGAGAAAAAAATGAAGGAAAAAAAACCGCTATAAACATTTTTCAACAGACAAATCTCAACTGAAACCAAACACAGTTAATGAAAACTGGAAATGCCCCTGATGCAGGTTTGAGCCCAGAGCCTGAATCTGAGCCGACCCCCGCTGTTTTCTAGATCAAACTATCCGCTTCTCCTGCTGCCCCTACACAGCCAGGGTCCTGGATGCACCTTGTGTCCACAGACCCACAGTGTGGTTATCTTGTCTGAGAATTCTTGGGTGTGACCACCACAAACAATGGCAGAAACGGCCCTAAAGAGTGAGAAGAGGGGGAAGAGGCCTGACCAACAGGCGCAGGCAGATACCCTAGAACGTCCCACCTCTGCTAGTACATCATGCCAGCAAGCTGGATGGCAGTGTGGCTCTCAGGGCAGCTCTGCTCTAAGGGCCCCTGCCAGGTGGAAACCTGCTTGTGACTTCATGTGTACAAATGAGACTCTGGTTCCTGCTTCCAGGAGGAAGAGCGGGATGTGGCTTTCCAGACCAACAGGGGTCGCCATCCAGACTTGCTCCTGGGCTAAAAACGCAGGTTGCAACCCACAACCATATCAACTTCAGGGTCTCCCTCTCGCAAAAGCAGCTTTTGCCGTGGCCAGCATGACTTGGCTTGGTCCTCACCCCAAGAAGAGCCAAATGACGACATGTGCTGGGGGCAGATTTCTAGCAGACTGCTTTGGCAAGCATATGTCCTGGGTCTTTCATGTGCTGATTTACTTGTGTGGAATCATTTTCTTAAATTTTCTAGAATGTTTATGAAATTTTCAAAGTATTAAAAAGGCAATTCATCCAGAACAATCAAGTATGCATAGAAATCTATAAGGAAACCTACAATCAGACATACACAAATATGTGCTTACTATCCCGCAGAAACAGAACAACAGTGACACCAGGGAACAGAAAGTGAACATTTAACTCTTGTACTCCTTGTGCAAAATGAGGTCTACCAGATGTCTGCACCGCTGGCAAAGCACACGCTAGGACCAGACAGTGAAATTCAAAGCAGCAAAATGAAGAGCTCTAACACTGTCCCTGCAGACCCCTGGATGCTCACTGCTGTGACCACGCCTAGTCCCAAGCTTTTGCCCACTGTAATTAGTAACGCCCATCTGCTCCCTTTAATTAAAGGGATAATTATATATAACTTTTTATTAAAAAATCAACTCTGTATTCTGTCAATAGCTGGTGGGAATTCACAATTTGTGACATGGCTGGAAAAAATAGATCAGAACAGTAGTTTGTGGAAGGAAAAAAGGCTGTTCTAAAATCATTTATTTACAGACGTAAAAAGCCATGCTGCAGAACTTTCTCAAATTATGAAGATTTCCTACAATGTATTAAAATAAAAGTTTTTTTCTTAAATTATAGCTCTTGGATTCCAAACTCATATGCTGCCTATCTGCAAACCTTGTGGTTCTGGCACACACGTAACGGAGTGTGTCTGCACGCACAGTGAAGGGTGTGAAGTGGAGTCTAGCACCTACTGAGAATCAAGGGAAAGGAGACTAAAGCCAAACCCCAAGATTGCAGGGAACGTTCTGAATGTTCAGTCCAGTCCAGGACTTGCTAAGTTTCTGGGGGACTGTCATGCAGGGGGACCCAAGCCAGTCTCAGGAAATCCTTTTGACAAACAAACACTATTATGTGGATACATTTTTAGTTGTGGGGCTTTTAAATATATAAAGAAATCTTTAGAAGATATTCTTTTTGCTTTTGCAGCTCCTACTGTATGTAAAAAGTCCTGTTTCTTCCCCCAAGAATTGGGGTTTCCACAGCCAGCGTTAACAAATAAATAACTTATAACTGCTTGTCACCTTCTTTCTTCAGTCGACTGAAAAGGAAAAAAAGGAAAGAATATTTAGCATCAGGCTGAGGCAGGTGGCTCAGACAGGCTCCGGGCACCCAAAGGTGACAGCAGGAAGCTGGAGGTTCCAGATACATGGCAGCATGGGCTCCCACTGAGACAAACCCAGTAGCCTCCCCATAGCTGACCTACCCCTCGCCTGTCCTTCTGTGGGAGTCCCCACAGGGCCCAGTAGGGCCAAGAGGAAGGGCCTGGTGCAAAGAAGAGCACTGTGGGCACAGGTGGAATGGGTGGGATCCTGGTCTCAGATGGTCTTCCTTTCCCTCCCTCCCGCTTCACCTATAATAATCTTCCTGACTTGGGAGGTGGCTACCATGCATGTGAGGGTGTCCATGCAGCCACTGCTGCTCCATGGTCCCCCTGTCCCTCCCTCCTGCTGTACCTGTAATAATCTTCCTGACTTGGAAGGTGGCCACCATGCATGTGGGGGTGTCCGTGCAGCCACTGCTGCTCCATGGCCAGTCTCTGCAGCTCTGCAGACTGGGCGTGCATGGCTTGCAGCTGGTGGGCTGCTGACATTGGGGGTGGGATGGCCCCTGGCAGGTCTCGAGGGTAGGGGGCACCTGCCAAACACAAAAAAAGCTTCCGGTCACAGACACAGTGACCAGCAAGGGGGCCAGAAGAGTTTCCGCCCAGTGGCCATGACCCGCTAGCTGTGGACAGACAAGCCAGAGTCCTCCCTGCTCCAGGCCTGGCCCAGGCATCTCTCCACCTGGAGGCCTTCCTTTGAGCCCCATCCAAATTAGGGGCCCCTTTTACTCTGTTAACAACCCTGCAGTCATGGCTTTCAGCAAGGCTGCCAGTTACCCGTGAACAGTTCCCGCCCTGGGAGTTTGCCTGCCTTGTTCCAATGTGGATCCCTTGTACACAGTATGTGGGAACCCACACTCGTTCAGCACATGAATGAATGAACTGGGTACATGCAGATGGCAGGCCAGACCTCCAACTCATCTCTCACTCAACCCCTCCCCTATGGAAATTCTTACCGAAAACTGGATGACGAAGCATCTCGTGCTCATGAGGGGGCTGTCCAAGCAGAGGGTTGGGAAGGGTGCCAGGGGGATAGGGGAAGCGAGCCAGGTGAGGGCCAGCTGTCAGAGGGTCAACCAGTGGGTGAACTGGGCCTGCAGAGCCTAAGAAAGGGACAAAAGTCCAGATGGTGACGCATGCCTTATTTGATGTTTGCCCTCCTTGGCTGGAACTGCTGTGACTCTCTCCTCACCCAAGTTGGCTTCTGGTCACCAGGCTTGGCTGCACCATCTCATCTAGACTGGCAGCCCCACCATGTCCTGTGGGAACTCCAATGTCAGAGAGACATGGAACTGACCCCTGAAACATACATTCTGCTCCCCCATTCCTGAGCACTCCCTACAGTTACCAGCACCTGTGAAGTCCCCAGGAACCCACAGTCTTGCCCTAGCCATTGTCAGTCTGGCCCCCCCTTCCTAGGGCTACTGCCCTGCTCTTCACCCACAGGAGGCTGGCAGAGTGGGTACTGTGGGCCGGGGACACAGCTCACATTGCTCTCTCCTCTGTTGACTCCAGACCAAGCTGCTGTCCTTTCAGATATAACCATGACCACGCCCACTGCACCACCTCTGGGAGAGTATCAGCAGTGGCCTGGGGTGCCATCCGAGTGGCAAGAGCTTACCCTCATCTCCAAGTCTGCTCAAAGCACCTCCTTGGGAGCCTTTCCTGACAGTCTTCTCTAAAATTGCAACACTGCTCCCGGCCTCAGCCCTCCTCATCCTTCTGTCCTCCATTTATTTTCCTTCAGAACATTTACTTAGGACTTCTCACAACCTGGCATATGTCTACTGTCTCCCTGAACTTGGAGTAAATGTGGGCAGGGGTTCAGTGAGCACCTGTTGAATGACTCAATGATGTGTGAATGAATGAATGACTGCCTGTCCTCATGTTCTACTTATAGGGCTCACAAGGCCCGCACCAGGGGTATCAAGTGCTAGGAGCCAGGACCTGGATAGTGAACTCCTCTGAATCAGGACTGGGCACACGTGGGAAAAGGTAGTTGGTGTCTCCAGGCAAGGTGGCTGCCTGGCCTGCCTCTGGGCCCTCCTCTGTTAGCAGTGGAGGCTGAGCCATGGGATCCCCATGCAGGCGCTAGTCCCATGGGGTGGGCACATCGCCTCCCAGAGAAGCACAGCCAGACCTCCCTCCTGGCTCTTCCTTGCCAAGCTGCAGCAGGAGTGGGGATGTCGGCTGTGCCTGCCTCTGCCCTGCCTCCCCCAAGCTCATTACTCAGCTGACCTTCAGGAGCTCCTGTTCCCAGACTGAACAGGACAGGAAAGCTGTGGCCAGGTGGGTCAGCTCAGTATACTCAGGCAAAGCCAGAAGCCCTGGTCTAATCCCTGTTCTCCAAGAGAATGGAGAACTCTTCTTTTTTTTTTTTAATTATAGAGACAGGGTCTTGCTCTGTCACCCAGAATAGAGTGCACTGGTGCTCTCAAAGCTCATTGCAGCCTCAAAATCCTGGGCTCAACCAATCCTGCCTCAGCCTCCTGAGTAGCTGGACTACAGGTGCTTGCCACCATGCCCAGGTGGTTTTAAGAACTGTTTTGTACAGGGTCTTGCCATGTTGTTCAGATTGACCTCAATCAATCCTCCCACCTCAGCTGCCCACATACTGGGATTATAAGCACAAGCTACCACACCTGCCCAGGACTTTTCTGTTTTCCCTCCGTGACAACCTACAGCTTCTTTGAGCAGCCCCATGACTTTACCTGCACCTTCCTTGGCTCTAAAATCCACAAGGCACTGTCCTGCTGCCCTCACCCACCCCAGTGAGCAGAGGCTGCTACTCCCACCAAGGCACAGAGCTGAGAACCTATGTTTTACACAGGAGGCTGCAAGCAGAAGGCCCCTAGTGCTGCAGCTTCCTGGGGGACTTGGAGCTCTGGAGAGCTGAGGGGCAGAGCAGATCAAAGGCTCACTAGGACAAAGGAACACCGGGATTCCTAGGTAGATGCTGAGTATTCTAAGATCCACCAAGAATCAGGGATTTGTTCAGGAAAAAACACTGCTCTGGGACAGCAACTCTTCCTAATAGGCCATGGCCCTCCCCGAGCCTGGCCAGGGAACCCACCTTGGTGGAGGGGATCCTGCTGGTGCAGGTGGAGGTGAGAGTGGATGTGTGAGTGCTGGTGATGGTGTGGAGTCACATTGAACATCTGTAGCCGGGCCAGAGGGTCACTGGTCAGTGACGCCATGCGCTCTGCGTGGATGCGTTCAGCCGCCAGTCTGTCAGGGTAGCTCATCTCTGGCCGCAGCTGGGGGCCTGCCAGGGCCAGTCTCTCCCTCTCCAAGGGGTTCAGGCCCGGGTGGAAAGAAGCAAAAGGGTGGGGGCCGGCAGTCGGGGGGATGGTGAGGGCGCTGTGCCGGGCGAAGTGCTCCATGGGGTTGGTGGCTGGGTGGAGGGGATCCAGCTCGGGGGGCTTCACCTCGAAGCCTGGTTTCATCCTTTCCCGCAACTCCCGCTCCCGAATCTCCCGTTCCCGGATCTCCCGCTCTCGGAGCTCCCGCTCCCGGATGGTGGGGTCCACATTGTAGAGGCCAGGCATGTGGTAGGCCAGCAGGGGGTCAGCGGGGTTGAGGGGCATATAGAAGGGGTGGTTGCGGTTGGTGGGCGACATGACGTGGGGCCGGGCATACTCGCTCAGAGTCCGAAGGGCAGGCGTGTCCGGCCCGATATAGGGGGGCACGGCAGCAATGGTAGTCGGTGGTGGCTCGAAGGATGGCCGCATGTGGCCCGGACCACTGAGCTGTGGGTCACTCAGGCGGCCTTCATGAGCTGAGCTGGATGCTTTCTGCTGAAGGAGAGAAGGGTTTGAGGGGAGTGCCAAGCTGCCCAGTTGTACCTGAGCTAGGTGGGCCCTGCCTTGTTCCCATCCTGCACTAACTGGACAACCTGGCCATCCCACCCTAACACAGAGACCAAGATGCTGTCCAGACCCTCCTGCGACAGTCTGACTTGAGCCTGTAGCTGCCCTCAGGCCCCACATGGGTTAGTGTAACTGTGAGGTGAAGGTAAAGTGTGAGGGCATCTGCGTGAGACAGGGACGGGACAGGGCTATGCGCCACTGAGCCTGGAAGCCAGAGGCCTCTCATGTTTCTCAGGCTGACTCCCTATTCCTCTCACTTGCACAAGCAAGCCCAGGCTGGCCCAAGCTGACCCAGCCCATGAGGGGCTGCAGGGCAGGGCTGCTGGAGGCTCCCTTGCAGCCTGACTATGCCCCAAGGGCCTTGTTCTCCACCCAGATCCTCCCTTGTTTCTCTCTGGCTCCTTCACATTATGCAGAAGATACAAGTGTACAGGCTGCAGGGGAAGCACAGCCCAAGCATATGGCACCCAGTCATTGCTGAGTCAGGCCGGACCTGCCAGGCACCAGTCACACAGCAATTTGGGGCCGTCCAGCTCTAAAAGATACCCATGGAGGGGTGGGAGCAGCACCCCACCCTCCTGCTGCAGGAGAATAAGCCAGGCAGCCTTGGGCAGACAGGAGCTGGGTGGTCCAGCGTGGCTCCCAGGCCTGGAGGGCCAGCGCCCCCCTGTACGAGCCACCTTCCTCAGGACTCACAGCTGCCCGCTCGGCCTCCCGCTCGCGTTCCCGCTCGCGTTCCCGCTCCTTCTCCTTCTCCTTCTCCCGTTCCCGCTCCTCTCGGGCTTTCTGCTCAGCCTCTCGCTTGGCCTTTTCTATGGCCTCCTCCCTCTTCTTGGCCAGTTTGGATCCAGCCAGAGGCATGAAGTTCAGGTCTGTCCGCGCACATGAGTTGTACCCCCGGTCCAGGTGCTTGTAGAACCTAAGGAAGGTCACATCTCTTGCCAGGAGCTCCCCTAAGGCCTTGCTCTGCCTCCCAGCAAACCCCACCTGCTCAGCCGCCCACACCTCACCCGTACACATATACCTAGCGGCACATACCTGGCTGATTGGCTGGCATGGCTGGGGGTGTCCACCACAGTGGGCTCAGGAGATGGGCTCCTTGGTGGGGGTGGAGGACTCTCAGGCTCCTCAGCATCATCCAAAGCCTCCTCCTTGATCTGGACAGTGGGCAGCTGGCAGGATGCCCCCGCTGGCACACTGCCCCCTGAAGAAACAGCAGCAGTGCATGGTGGCTGGGCTGAGGTGCTGGGTCCCGCAGGTGGAGTGGAGGTGGACGGGCAGGTTGGAGGAGTGATGGGAGGAGGCCCTCCAGGGACAAATGGGTGCTGAGCAAATGGGGGCTGGGGGGGCACCTGGTGGAGCCCTGCGGGGGGGTGGGGAGCAGCAGGAGGGGGCAGGCTCTGGCTCTGGGTCAGCCCAGGGGGCTGAGCAGGGGAGGAGGGTAATGGCTGGCTTTGAGGCATGAGCTGCAGGGGTGGAGGGTGGGCTGAGGGGGGGTGGTGTGTGGATAGGGAGCTCAGGGGCTTCAGGGCTGGAGGGGGTGGCAGGTTGGCGTTCATGGAGAAGGGCGAAGGTCCCGAGAGGTGGGGTGGGTGCTTGTGGGTCTGTGGTGCCGGCAGCTGAGGGATGGGTGTGGTAGGTGGGGGTTTGATGTGAGGCATGGCCAAGGGTGCTGGCGGCAGGGGCTGTTCCCGCGGGGGCTGTTGGGCCTGCAACGCTGACTGAGAGGCTGGGAGCTGCAGGGTGGTGTGGGGGTGTGCTGCAGCCGGGGAGGTCCCCAGAGGGGCTTGGCCCTGAGAACCCTGGGGAGGGAGGCCAAAGGGCTGAGGGGGTCCGGGGTGCTGCAGCAGGGACCCAGCCTGTAGGCTGTGAGGGCCAGGTGGGCCTTGGCCATGCAGTGGGGGCTGGGCATGTGGTGGGGCAGAGGTCTGGCCGGCCGGCCCAGTTAGTGGCTGCAGCGGGGGATGTGGTGAGGGTAGCCGCTGTGGGTGCAGGGCAGGTGCCTGTTGGATATGGGTGTGGGCAGCAGACACAGCTGGAGCCTGTGGCTGGTTAGGTGGTGGTGGGGCTGCAGGCGAGCCCTGAGGGGGCCCTGCAGAGGTGGTGGGCCCTGCAATAGGAAGCTGGGGTGTTCCTGGAGGGGCTGTGGAGGGTGCTGGGTTGGCCCCACTGGGAGCCTGCAGAGCTGGAGGCTGGGCCTGCAGCATCTGCTGCTGGGCTGAAGAGTCTGAGTCACTCTCATTGTCCTGGGGGCTGGGGATGCTGGGGGACGTGCTGCGATTGTCCTGGTCGATGTCTTTGGGGTCACTGCTGCCCTCGTCATTGACACTGCGACTGTCCGAACTCTCCCCCTCGCCTTCAGATGGTGAGTTGGGCCGGCTGATCTCCTAAAGCCAGAGAAGGAAGAGATGGAAGCCCTCGGAGGGCAGAGCTCCTCAGCTCTGTGCTCCAGTACCAGGCACACAGCAGAGGTAGTGCACATGAAGTAGCAAGTCCAGCCCCAGGAACCACACACAGGTCCTGCCTCGACCCAGCCAGTGTCAAGGCCATCCTAGTCCCTACCCCACTGTCCTGGGAGACAGGGCACTGCAACCTGGACTGTGGGTTTCTCCCCTTGAGTGCCAGCTGTGGCCAACAAGGCTCTGCTGCAAACCTTACCTGGGTCTTTGTCTTCTTGGAGCTGGTCCTGTCAGCCTCCTCTGTATCAGAGGCCACTTTCTCTCGCTGACGCTTGGTGCTCTTAAGAGGGGATGAGGCTTCCTCCTTCACCTTCTGTGGTGGGAAAGCCCACAGGAACAGTCAGGCCAAGGGAGGATGTCATATTAGCCTCAAAGGGAACGACAGCTGTCCACGGACACTGTCCTCTCATTTGAGTTCCATCTCCAGAAACAAGACAGTTCTGGAAGAGGCCAACCAGGGCCAAGAAAGAACAAGTATCTGGGGATAGGAATTATAGTCGGCCCTCCACATCTGTGGGCTTTCCTATCTTCAGAGTCAACTAATTGTGGATTGAAAACAGCACAGCAATGGTCGTGTTTGTATCTTTTTTTTTTTTTTTTTTTTTTTGTCACTGCTACCTAGGCCACACAGCGCAACAGCTATCAACACATATTCCCATTTAATGAGATGCTACAAGTCACCTAGAGACGCAAGGTATGAGAGAGTGTGCACGTTACGGGCAAACACCACACCACGTGGGAGCAGGGTCTTGAGCCCTTTCAACCACTCCCCACCCCCTGCCTTAGAACGCTCAAGGCAAAGGTGGATCCTAAAGGCCAGTGCTGACTCCCCTTTCTCCAGGCCCCTGGCCTGCAGCCCCACCTGAGGGAGGTGAACACTCACTCCAGCACATCAGGATTTTTCTTTTTTTTTTTTGAGACAGAGTTTTACTTCGTCGCCTAGATAGAGTGCCGTCGCATCACAGCTCACAGCAACCTCAAACTCTTGGGCTCAAGTGATTCTCTTGCCTCAGCCTCCCGAGTAGCTGGGACTATAGGTGTGCACCATGATGCCTAGCCACTTTTTTTACAGATGGGGTCTTGTTCTTGCTCAGACTGGTCTTGAACTCCTGAGCTCAAGTGATCCGCCTGCCTCTGCCTCCCGGAGTGCTGGATTATAGGCATGAGCCACCGTGCCCGGCCGCACACCAGGTTCACTGGGAGGGAAAGGCCGAGGAGCCCCGCTCCCCCCAGCACCTGACCTTGGCTGACTTCTTCACTGTCTCTGCTTTACTGTCATTGCTGGAGGTGCTGGCAGCGCTGGGGGAGTTGCGGCCACTAGAGCGGATGTCTTCATTGATGGGCGAGGCACGACCGTCGGGGCTGGCTGGCTGCTTCTTTCGACCACTGCGTAGTGTCGACATCTGCCCACCCAAACCAGAGGCTGGTGACACCAGATCTCTAGTCCTCACATAGGCCCACCTAGCCCAGCTGCAGGCATGAGCATGAATAGCCACCCCCAACACCATTCTCTTAGTAGATCCCAGCCCCTAGCAAGCGACAGGCACACTTGCCTGTCCCTCGCCACATGGAGGTCAGCACTGAGTGGGGGGTGGGAGGTGTCACAGCCATTCTCACATCTAAAGCACTCAGCCCGAAAGATGGTCCTGAACAACACGTGCTGAACATGAATGATGCTTTCTGAGCAGCAGGAAATGGGTTGGGGCCATCTGCTCTGATACCTGAAAGTCATCTCTAAAGCACCTGCCCACTCTCCCAACTAAACCAAACCAAACCAAACCAGTGTTTGAGTTTAATCTCAAAGGACAAGAAATGATCTAAAGAGCTGATGCTATCAGATACTGCAGCTGAGCTCCCAAAACGCTCAGCATCTTTCTGCAAAGCCACAGTGGCTCGGGAGAGGTCGAGACTTGATAGTTAAGGCCAGGTCACCAACTCCCTTCTCAGTAGGCAGTTGTCAGGCTGCCAGCAGGATGGACAGGACAACAGGGGCAGAGGAAAGGAGATAGTCCCACCCACCTGCCAGAAGGGCTAACCAGGGAGGCCAGCGCAAGAATGAAAGACCTGTCAGTATTCTAAGCCCCAAACTTAGGAAAACTCTCTCCAGAAACCACTGCCACACTTCAATCTAAGAACAAAGTCTCTCTATGGAAGGTGTTATGCTGCACTGGCTTTGAGCAGAGGGAGTAGAAAAACGTACCAGAAATGTCCAGAACAGGATTAAACATTAATGACCACAAAAAGAAATCGGTAAGTTGAAAATAGCAGATACGCCACACTGGAGGTGACCCCCTCCATGGGCTGAGGGGAGCTCTGAGGAAACAGGAGGGCCTGAGCTGGGCCGGAAACCCAGTGCTCTCTGTAAAACTAAGTTCAGGATGTGTGCCCCGTGGAACCTCGAGAGCTGTTAGGAGCCCTGTGGACACAGGACACTCACCGAGCCCCGACTCCGCCGCGTCCTCATGCTATGCTTCCCACTGAGCCCATCGTCCTCCTCCTTGACGGGTTTGAACATGAACGGCGGGGGGTCCACAGGCTTCTCGATGGGCGGAAGCTCCCCGTACTTCTTGAAGTGGATGCGGCAGTCAGTGCAGAGAAGGATGTTCTCCCGGCCCCCGTGGTGCCAATCTTTGGAGGCTGTGTGCAGGAAAGGAGGGTATAGGGGTGCCAACCTTGGAAACTGCTTTTCTCTCTGGGGACATCCGGCTAGAGGCGACCTTTTATGGGCTCCGCCCAACCCTGGTGTCCCCAGAAACACACAGTACTGGGTTTTGACAGGCACTGATTACTCTGACAACCCAGGGCAGTGCTGCCCTGCTCCCCCCA
Source organism: Galagoides demidoff (assembly GCA_963574575.1). NCBI lineage: Eukaryota > Metazoa > Chordata > Mammalia > Primates > Galagidae > Galagoides > Galagoides demidoff. The sequence goes on from CAUYQV010062137.1 coordinate 44,110, forward strand.
GCACTGGGAGAGGTGGCCTTGGGGTTACACTGGCCTGCCTCCTCTTAAGGCCTCAGGAGGAGTTGACAGAAAGCTTCTCGAAGCCACGGGATTCCAAGTCTGGCCTAGCTACTGGTGGGTATGCCATACTGACTACTACCGGGGAAGTGGAGTAAAACAAAGATTTCCAACTTTCCCAAGTGACTTCAAAAGATGATGCACATGTGAATGTACCCCCTCCCCCAGGGGTGTGACAGGGCCACTTACTGGTGGTGAAGCAGTGGCGGCAGGCGTACCCCTTCAGCTCCTGCTCACTGTCCTCACTGTCGAAGTCATCCTCGCTGGCTGAACTCAGGTCCACTGGGCATTGTGAGCACAAAGCAAGGAGGGGGAGGCACCATGGGGCTTAGCCAAGACATGGGGATACCCTGTCACCTCTGGGCTGCCCTGAGCTCTGAGACACCTGGCAGAGTAGCTGCACAAGCTGAGGTGGGACAGTGCTCGTGAAGGGTCACCTCACATTCCTCAGGGTCAGTCACCAGAACAAAGCCTGTGTGTGAGGGACAGTGTGCAAGAGCCTTCACTGGCTTTAGTTGCTGATGTCAACCCAAATCCCAGGGGGGCTGGGGCTGGTGTCCATAGCTGGCAAATGTGAACAGGGAAAAGCGTACCTATGCTGTCTTCCTGATATACCAAGGCATCCTGAGGAACTGTGTCTCCAACAAGTGCCCCCCAAGTCCTATCAGATTATTTTTGGGTGCCTGCATGAGCAACACAGGTGGCGCTCAGGTCAAGTGTCTTGGGGTGAGGACAGAGCTGCAAGGCACCACTGTTATATCCCAGACATTTTGAGGATGAGAAGGTATACAGTGTGACCTCAGTATCAGACTGCATGCCACACTGGGACCCACAAAGGGATCTTGGCAAAGCAAGAGGGAAAAGACAAAAGCGTCAATCTGCTCTTATGACTTCTAAAAGTGCAACTAGAATTTAAACAATATGTCATCCACTCAGTAGAAAACCTCCTTGGGCCAAGGCGGTTATATTTTTATAAAAACTAAAAATGATGTTGAGTTTATTAGACATATTTAAATGTACCAGTGATTTTTAACACAACTCCTACTGAATGCCAGCCTGTGAGTACTACATCTAGGTCAGGCTCCGCAGACATGTGCACACACATGTCTGCATGCAGGCGCACCCACCCGCTGGCCCAGAGGACAGGCCCCACACAGCATGAATAGTCTTTCCCAGCCAGTGTGGTGCTTAGACGCTCACTTACAGAATTCGCTGGAAGGGGGTCTGGAGGGCGTGCTGACGGGTGTGGATGCAGTACGAGTCTTGATCCTCCTGAACACAGCCTGCCTGCGGTGCCTGCGGTGGGCACGCGAGCTGGCCGCTTCGGGGGTTTTCTTCCAGTAGTAATAGAAGGTGATCAGCTCTCCCTGCAAGGAAGAAGGGCGCTGTGAGGTGTCTGAGCGCTCTGGCTTTTCCACATTCCCCATCACACCTCTCCTCAGCAGACAGCAGAAAGCGGGTATGACAGCTGTACTGGAGAGGGACAAAGACCCATCTGTTCCCATAGTCGTGAGAGCCACTGAGGCTGCTTAAGGAACACCGGTGGGGGCAGCGACGGGGCCTCCTCAGCCTGGTAGAGCACAGCCTCTAACACCAAGAACACTAACTCATCCAACAAATACTGGGTGTCCTCTACGTGCCAAATTATTCACTATTCTAAGCACTGGGGGCAAAGCAACAATAACAGGCAGGAAGGACAGAAGACTCCTGCCCTCAGGGAGCTCACATCCCAGCTGTCTGCGTGCCTGGTGTTTTCTCCACAGCGCTCCAGTGAAATCCCACAGGTGTGAGAAGGAAATGCCTGGCTTGCTCAGAAGCCAATAACCAGTCGAGGTGCTGGGGGACTGGGGTCAAGGGGTAGGCCAGAAGGACAGAGATCCATGCCCAGGAAAATGGCTATGCGCCTCCCGGCATCTGGACAAGCTGGCAGAGTCCTGAGGGCAAGGCCTGGAAGGCCTGGGCTGGGCAAAGAAAGGCTGTCAGGACAGACAGACAGACAGTGGTGCTGAGCACAGATGAAACACCACACATCACCAGGTCACCCTTTATGACAAAAAGTGCTATTCTTTTTTTAACCCAGAAAAGGAGGAAATATATCTTTTTAAAAACATAGTAAGTGAGACTTTTCAATGAAAGGGCATGTGTGTGGCTCCCATTCCCTCAGGGGCTCTGCAGGCTCCAGTCTCACCCTACCTTGACAGCACGTTCAGCTAACCCTCACTGACTAACTGACTGATTTCTTACAGCAAACATCCCAAGACAAAGTCTCCTTACCCGGAACTAAAAAAAGAAAAAAAAAAAATCACAGTGGTGAGAGAGCTGAGATCACATTGCCCTTCTCTAGTTAAATCAACACTGCAGTTGATTAACTCACAGACTGCCAGACTCCGGGAAGTTGTCCTGGTGTATCTGCACCCCCACTCTTTCTCACCAGTCACTGTCCTGTGAATGCAGCAGTCAAAAAATGAGAAGGCAAAGAACTTCTCCGGTGACCTGGGATGTAGCTGGAAAGACCAGTGCTGGAATGACTAAACCACACAAAGAAGCATAGCTGCCAGTGACAACCTCTCATGACTGTCAGAGCTCCTGATCCAACCAAGTTCCATCCAAAACAACACCAGTCTTAGAACACAGTGACAACATACGCAGGAAGACTTCTGGGAGAAGTGGCTTCTGCCAGGCAGGTGACACGTGTGTGGGGAGCACTTGCTACCCAGTACTGATCTGTGCATCTTCCCAGAAGTGGACCACACCCTTACAGCAGTGCTGGAATGCAAGAACTCCCACTTGGCCCATCACACACCTGTGGTGTGGGTCTCCTGGAGCTCTGAATGTGTTCCAACCTCCCCAGCACTGACCAGAGGAAGCACATCAAGGCCCAGGAGACAGCCTCCAAAGAGCATGAGCATGTCCCCATGTGTACACACATCCCCACTCCTCAGTTCCTTGAAATGGTAAGTGAACCATGAAGCCCGTGGAATTTCTGCCTGGTTTTCCTATTACACGCCATATTATACATACAGGTGACAGCTGTCCCAGTGGTCATGACCTGTGAACTTCCTAGCTCCTGCCACCTTACTTCCCATCCTCCTGACTTGGAAACACACTCATCTATACCACAATGATCCTTGGTGCTGGCTTGGTTGGGGGCCGGCGGGAGATTAAGACTTAGCTGACACAAAATGGACCAATACTGGTATCCCCCTCCAACTTTCCAAACACTCCTTCAGAGCAGCGTGCTCCTAGGCGCAGAGGGTAGCCGGGCACATGTGGAATTACAGCTCAATCTGAAGCTTGAAAGGAGAATGAGGTTCGGTGCCTGTGGCTCAATCGGCTAAGGCGCCAGGTGGCAGGTTTGAATCCCCAGCCCAGGCCCGCCAAACAACAATGATGGCGGCTTGGCGCCTGTGGCTCAATCGGCTAAGGCGCCAGCCACGTACACCTAAGGTGGCGGGTTCGAATCCCCAGCCCGGGCCCGCCAAACAACAATGATGGCTGCAACCTGTGGTCCCAGCTACTTGGGAGGCAGAGGCAGGAGACTCACTTGAGCCCAGGAGTTGGAGGTTGCTATGAGCTGTGATGCCATGGCACTCTACCCAGGGGGATAGCTTGAGGCTCCCTTTCAAAAAAAAGAAAATTAG
>CAUYQV010062139.1:0-30869 GCA_963574575.1 Galagoides demidoff
ACACTTGCATCCTGCCCTGCAAGGAGGTTTGGTTTCTTTGAGTTGTAAATAAAACCACTGTTCATTCTGTGGTCTGTCGATTCATTCATCGAATCATCAAGACCAAGAGCCTGGAAATCCAGTGTTAGAAATCCGGTATCACCTATGTGTCCAATAGCCCCTGGACCTTCACATCTCTTCAGCCCCAATGACATTACATGCTCACAGCCACTGCTCCAGCTATCTGAGAGTCATTGACAAAAGCCATGCTGCTACCAGAAGCCCAAGCCACTACATCATTTCACTTGCCCTGAAGATAAATCCCCCTTCACCCAGGAATTGTCACCTTGGACGGCTACTGCCAGGGCCAAAGTGCAAGCAAAGTGCACTCTTCCCAGTCACCAATATATGACTATTGCTACCATAATTAATCCCATACACCCAAGCAATAGGGCTACAGTACAGCTGCTTATGCCCCAAACTAAGAATTTCATTCTGGAGCTGGGAATCTTCTTGCCTTTGTTTTCTACAATCAGTGCCTACATACACCACTGGGAAACCTTAGGATAGGTACACCTGACCCAGCTCTACTCCCTCAACAATTCCTTAGTATATTATCTGGTGGCCTGGGGACCACATGGCCCAGTTTACTACCTATGGCACCTAAGCACTTCTAGTGGCCTGAGTTTAGGTTCACTGAATCTGTTTCTATCACTACAGCTGTCACCCACCAGCACATGCCACTCTGAAGAGAGAAACTGCCCAGAAAATCCATCATAGCCACCACCAATGCCAGAGTGGACAACTTGAGATCCTGACATTGTTGCACTGCTGCTTCTGTCATCAGTCATGCCATTTCCACCATATAGGGGCCCTAAAACACTCCAAGGCACCCAGCCTACCACTCCCTCCAACAGAATTTTAGTAAACTGCTTAGAGGCCCAAGAGTTTTTCTTGTACTCTCTAAAACTGGTTGAGGCTCAAGAACTGGCATTCTTGGCCCACCATTGTCACCACTGGCACTCTGTCATTCCTGTCCCCAGCAAAATTTCACCACAACCTCCACTGGCAACTGTGGCCTAAACCATTGAGGAAATCACAGATGTCATTGATGCTGTTTATAGGAAAAGAAATAATATGGAGACTACGCTACCTCATGCCACCAAAATCAAAACCCTAACTGTAACCCCTAACCCATACCTTAATCCAAATATATAAAGCAAATATTTTTACTCAAAGATTCTAAAGGGAGAGACAAACTCTAAGACAATAAGAGTTGGGGACTTTCAACACTCCATTCTCAGCACTGGACAAATCATCTAGACAAAAAATTAAGAAAGAAACACTGGATTTAAACCACTCATCAGGGTGGCTCCTATTGCTCAAGGAGTCAGGCATCAGCCCCATATACCAGAAGTGGTGGGTTCAAACTCGGCCCCAGCCAAAAAAAAAAAAAAAAAAAACTGCAACATAAACCACTCATCAGATCAAATGGATATAATAGGTATTTATAGAACATTTCATTTAACAGCCACAGAATGCACATTCTTTTCATCAGTACGTGTAATGTTATCCAGGATAGATCACATTAGACCACAAATCAAGACTCAACACATTAAAAAAAATTAAAATCATATGAAGTAACTTTGCAAATAACAATGGAATAAAACTAAACACTAATGATAATAAAACTTTGGAAGTTGTACAAATACATAGAAATTAAAGAACATGTTCCTGAATGACCATTTTGTTAAGGAAGAAATTAAGGAAGGAATCAAAAAAGTACTGGAACCAAATGAAAATCAAAACACAACTTATACAATCTATAGGATAAAGCAAAAGCAGTACTAAGAAGGCAGTCTGTAATGATAAGCTCTACATCAAAATAGGTATAAATATTTAAAATAAACAATCTAGTGGAATACATTGAGAAAGTAGAGAAGTAAGAACTACACAAACTCTAAATTAGTAGAATGAATGAAGTAGGATCAGGGAATAAAACATAGACTAAATGAAACATAAACTAAAAAAAATACAAAATAGCAAGAAAATGAAAAGTTGCTTTTTGAAAGGATTAAAAAAATAAACTGCTAGCTACACTAAGACAAAATTAAAGAATTACAAAATGAAAAAAATTGGAAATGAAAAAGAGATTACAACTGATATCATGGAATTACAAGAGATTACCAGATATTAGTATGCACAATAATACACTAAAAAAAATCCAGAAAATCTAGAGGTAATGTATACATTCCTGGATACATACAACTTACCAAGACTGAATCAGGAGGAAATGGAAAACCTGAACAGATCACAAGTAATGAGATTGAATCAGCATTAATGTACATAGTTATGCTATAAGAAATAAAAAAATAGTTAAAAAAAGTCTCTCAACAAATAATAGTTCAATATGGGATATCTTCACTGATTAATTCTATGAAACTCTCAAGAAGAATTAATATCTGTTATCCTCAAATCATTTCAAAAAATTTGAAGAGAAGGAAATTCTGAGTAACTCACTCTACAAGGCAGCATTACCCTGATACCAACCCAGAAAAGGACATATAAAAGGGAAACTACAGGTCAATATTCATGACAAACATGGACACAAAAATCCTCAACAAAATACTGGTAAACCAAATTCAACGCAACATCAAAAAGATAATACACCATGATCAAATGAGATTTATCTCAGGAATGCAAAGAGAATTCAACATATGTAAGTGAATAAACAGAATACAGCACTTCAACAGAATAAAAGAAGAAAACATATGATCAGGACACTAGACACAGAAAAATTACTTTATACAATTTAATATCTCTTCATGATAAAAGCTTTCAACAAATTAGGAATTTAAGGAATATATTTCAACAGAGATGACAAACTTCCAGCTCATGTCATATGGAATGGGAAAATGCTGAAATCCTTTCCTTTAAGAACTAGAACAAGACACACACCTACTTACACAACTCTTTTTCAGTATAATATGGGGAGTTCTAGCCCAAGAAATTGAGAAAGAGAAAGAAATAAAAGGTAACAGAATTAGACAAGAGGAAATCAAATTGTCCATCTTTGGAGAGGTTATGATGTTATATTCTAGAAAAAAAAGCTAAAGGCCTTCAAAAAACTCTTAAATATGATAAATTTAGTAAAAATTCAGGATATAAAATCAACATATAAAACTAAGTATCATTTCTAAAAACAATCCCATTTACAATAGCTATGAGAAAAAAAATACCTAGAGATAAATCTAATCAGAGGCAAAAGACTTCTACAAGGAAGAATACAAAATACGGATGAAATAAATTGAAGAAGACATAAATAAATGAAAGACATCCTATGCTCATTGATTGAGAGAATTAGAATTGTTAAAATGACCATACTACCCAAAGAAATGTACACATTCTATGAAATTCCTAAGAAAATTTAAAAGTTATTTTTTTCACAGAAATGTACAAAACAATCCTAAAATTATATGGACCCAAACAAAAAAATTAGAAGAAAGAAAAAGCCCAAGTTGCCAACATAAATAAATGTGAGTATAAAGAACAAAGTTATAGATATCACACTACATAACTTGGAAATATATTGCAAGGCTATAGTAGCCATACAGTATGGTATCAGCATAAAAACAGCAAGATACGACCAAGGAACAGAATAGACAACCCAGAAATAAATCTGTATATTTACAACTTATAATTTATTTTAGTTTAGATTAATATGAGGGAACAAATAAGTAGGTTATATCATTTGCATTTTTTAGATAAAGTTCAAATTTAGTTGAGCCTTTCACCCAGGAGGTGTGCTGTACACCATGCCCATTAGGAGAGAGCTTATAAATATCTCTCCCCTGCCCCCTCCACTTTTCCTCCTCCCTATTCGCCCTCCCTTGAATTTAATTGCGTGGGCGCATAGTTGTTTATCTATCAGTTTCATTTTAGTATGACATACACTGGATACTTACTTTTCCATTCTTGTGATACTTTACTGGGAAGAATGTTCTTCAACTCTATCCAAGTTAATACAAAAGATATAAAGTCTCTACATTTTTATGGCTGAATAGTATCCCATGGTATACATAATACTACATTTTATTGATCCATTCATGAGTTGATGGGCACTTAGGTTGATTCAATATCTTGATGATTGTGAAATGAACTGCAATGAATGTTCTAGTGCAAATGTGTTTATGGTAAAATTATGTTGTTTATTCTGGGTAGAGGCTTACTAATGGGATTGAGGGATCAAATGGAAAGTTGACTTTTAGCTCTTTGAGGAATCTCCATACTTCTTTCCAAAAAGGCTGTATTAATTTGCGATCCCACCAACAGTGAAAAAGTATTCCCTTCTTTTCACATCCATGCCAGCATCTGCAACTTCGGGAATTTGTGATGTAGGCTATCCTCCCTGAGGTTAGGTGATATATCAGAGTGGTTTTGATGTGCAGTTCTCTGATGATTACGGGTGATGAACATTTTTTCATTTCTGTTTTTGATTTAATTGTCATGCCCTTAGCTGTAGAGAAGCTAAGATATAGATCTATAGAATAGAATAGAGAACCTAGAGATGAAACTAACCACATATTGCAATCTGATCTTTGATAAACCAAACAAAAGCATATACTGGGGAAACAAAACCTTATTTAATAAATGGTGCTTAGAGAACTGGTTAAACACACAAATTAGACTAAAACTGGACCTCCACTTCTCACCACATATAAAAATTGACTCTCACTGGATAAAATATTTGAATTTAGCACACAAAACAATTAAAAGTCAAGAAGAAAATGTGGGAAAAAAATCTTGAAAATATCAGCCTAAGAAATAATTTTATGAAGAAGACCTCCTTGATAATTGCAGCTACACCAAAAATAAATAAATAGGACATGATCAAGTTAAAAAGATTATTCACAGTTAAGGATACAACAATCAAAGCAAACAGACAACCTTCAGAATGGGAAAAGATATTTCCAGGTTACAAATATGACAAAGGACTGATAACTAGAATCTACAGAGAGCTCAAACTAATCAAGAAGAAAAGACCAAACAATCCCATTTATAAGTGGGCAAGAGACATGAACAGAATCTTGAGAAGACATATGAATGACCAATAAACACAGGGAAAATGCACATCATTTCTAATCATCAGATAAATTCAAATACGGCCTGCTAATTTTTTTTTAATTATTGGGGATTCATTGAAGGTACAGAGAACTAGGTTACACTGACTGCATTTGTCAGATAAAGTCCCTCTGATAATTATGTCCTGCCTCCAGGAGGTATGTCACACAACGTGACCCCAGCCCCCTTCCTCCTTCCCTCTGTGCACTCCCCATTTCTCCACTCTCCACCATGTACAAGGTCATCAATTGTCCTCATATCAGAGTTGAGTACATTGGATTCTTGCTTCTCCATTCTTGTGATGCTTTTACTAAGAAGAGTGTGTTTAAACTCAATCCTGGTTAATACAAAAGATGTAAAGTCTCCATCTTTTTAGTGGCTGAATAGTATTTCATGTTATACATACACTACAGCTTATTAATCCATTCCTGGATTGGTGGGCATTTATGTTGTTTCCACAATTTGTCAATTGTAAATTGAGCTATGAAAAACTGTCTACTTTAAATGTCCTCATGATGAAAGTAGTTTTGTTCTTCTGGGTAGATGCCTAGCAATGGGTTTAAAGGATCAAATGGTAGGTCTAGTTTGAGTTCTTTGAGGATTCTCCATACTTCCTTCCAAAAACATTACATTAGTTTGCAGTCCCACTAGCAGTGGAAAAATGCTCCCCTCTCTCCATACCCACACCACTTTGTGATCTCAAAGTGTTTCAACTTGATCCAGGTTGAAAGTGTAATCAACCTGGACCATTCTCTCTGGGGTTAAGTGATATCTTAGCATGGTTTTGATTTGTATTTCTCTGATAATTAGGGACAATGTACATTTTTTCATATGTTTTTTAGCCATTCATCTGTCTTCTTTAGAGAAGGTTATATTCATCTCTCTTGCCTATTGATAAAAGTGATAGTTGGCTTTTTTTAGGTTGATTAATATGAGTTATCTGTAGATCCTAGTCATCAAGCTTTTTTCCAATGCATAATATGCAAATACGTTTTAACATTCTGATGGTGGTCTACTTGCTTTGGTTGTTGTCTCCTTAGCTGTACAGAGGCTACTCAATTTAATTAAGTCTCATTTATTTATTTTCTTGCTGTTGTAATTGCTATGAATGTCTTTTTCATAAAGTCTTTCCCCAGGCTGAGAACTTCAAGTGTTTTGCCCATACTTTCTTTGAAGATTTTTATTGTTTCATCCCATAGATTTAGAAATTTTGTCCATCTTGAATCAATTTTAGTGACTGAAGAAAGGTGTGAGTCCAGTTTCAGTGTTTTACATGTGGTTATCCAGTTCTCCCAGCACCATTTATCCATTTATTGAATAGATTTTCTTTCCCACAGAGCATGTTCTTGTTTGGTTTATCAAAGATTAGGTGGCTATAAGATGTTAGTTTCATTTCTTGGTTTTCTATTTGGTTCCAGATGTCTAGGTCTCTATTTTTGTGCTAATACCATGCTGTTTCGATCACTATGGCTTTCTAGTATAGCCAAAATTCTGGTAGGCTGACGTCCTGCCTTTCTTTTAATTACTAAGAATTGCCTTGGCTATATGGGGTTTTTTATGTTTCCACACAAAATGAAGAATTATTTTTTCCAAATCTTGAAAGTATGATGTGGATGGTTTAATGGGGATTGCATTCAATCTGTAGATAGCTTTGGAAAGTACGAAATTTAAACAATGTTGACTCTTCCCAGCCATGAACATGGCGTGCTCTTTGATTTTTTTAATATTTTCTGCTATTTCTTTATTCTGGGCTTTGAGGGGTGATTGGAGGGATCACTTCTATGGTTTATCTTACAAGGGTACAAGTGAATCTTCTAAGGGTAGAATAAGATTGTCTTAACACAATAACTAAGAAAATGACATGAAGGCTATGTTAAGCAGTTTGATGAAAATATTTCAAATTGTATATGAAAACACCACACTGTACTCCATGATTGTATTAATGTACACAGCTATCATTTAACAAAAAAAAAAAAAAAAAGAAAGAAAGGAAGGAAGAAAGAAAGAAAGAAAATCATTACCTGAGAGAGGGCTGGGACACCCAGAAGGACAAGAGGCAACCTGAGGTGGAAGAATTAAGAGAATATTATTTTTTACTGTAAGCCTCTTAGCCTTATGGTTTATTAACTCATTCCTTTGACTAAAAAGAAAAATAATAATTTTTTACAAAAAGAAAGAAAGAAGAGAGGGGGGAAGGAATGAAGTTATTTCCTTGAAGTAGATTTATGTACATGCTATAATACTGTAAAAATATTTACACAATCATAGTTCATAGTTCTAGAGACTGCAACTCTAAAAGAAAGCAACTTCCCTCCAGCCCCCAGCTTTTCAGTCTGTAAAACACCCTTAGAGTTGAGACATTCAAGTTCAATCCATGCACTTAATGATTAGTAGAAAGGAACTCAGGCCTGCCAGGCTTTGCTCACTTCTTGCACTCTCGCCTATGTGTTCCACATGGGTCACATTCTCCCAAAAGGATCAAGGACCTACGACACATCTAACTGCTTTGGCAATCCTCACAGCGCTTTGTACATAGTAACTAGGTCAAAATTTTAATTAGAGGTACAGGAGGGTTCAGACAAAGATATGTAATCGATGGGGATAGGGAGATGGCAACGAATATCTTCTTAGGGTTATAAGAAGAAACTGTATCATTCAGAAAACATCACTGAAAGCATTCCCAAGGATAAGTCTGCACCAAGTAATCCTAGGAGCAAAACAAACACTCTATTACATAACTCTTATTTTACCTTTCTTAATCTTTGAGTAATTAACATGGGGAAGAAAAAGTTGTTTTCTGGGCCATTCCACAGACAAATAGTTTCCCAGCAGAAAGAGACAAGCAAATAAGCCTGAGCATGTGATGGACTTGGAAAGCAATGAATCTTAACAAATTTGCAGTTGAATTATTGAACTGTTAAGAGTACACAGTTAAACAGAAAAGATTTGGATGAATAAAAAGGGTTTTGTTACCTTTGTTACTTTGCTAATTTTGTTTGTTGTAGCTGCTTGTTGCCATGAGCACCAAAAGTTATGACACTGCCATTCACACTGAATATTTTTATTTGGAAAATAAGGTTTCACTTACATAGTTGAGGTCCATCAACCACATGAACTGGGAGTGAGAGGTTTACACACACACCATAGATATATTTGCTAAACCATTAATCTTGTTTATTTTTAGATGAACGACAAAAGGGTGGTTCTTCAGCTTAGAGAGTCTTTTCACCGATTCATTCAACAAGTGTTTTTTGAGTATCTACACAGGGGTCCTCAAACTTTTTAAACAGGGGGCCAGTTCACTGTCCCTCAGACCACTGGAAGGCTGGACTGCGGGCCCTAGGACAAGTTGGCTGCTAAACAGGACAGGCAGTGGTGGCAAAAACACCCAGTGGGCCGGATAAATGTCCTAGGCTGGCTGCATATGGCCCGCAGTCCATAGTCTGAGAATGCCTGATCTACTATGTGCTACATAGTACAATGTATTATATGCTCTAGGCCCTCTGCTGAGTGCTAGAAATAGGTGCAGGACAAAACAGAGCATTTACAATCTAGTAGGTTAGTTGGACAATTAAGCAATTAAACAAGCAATTATGATAAGATGAGTTAAGTGCTGGTGACTATGTAGCAGGAGCACTCCCTCCTAGGGCCCAGGGAGAAGGAGGGCTTAATCAGAGAAGCTTCCCTAGAGAAGTGATATTGAGGGGCACTTAAGGGATGACGAGATGTCATCTGTGCCACCAAGTATAAAGAAGATGTGATGAGGCTGAGGAAGGCAGGGGCCACGGATGGCTGTAAGGAGGACACTGCGATAGTGGAAGGGAGAGACACTGGCGGCCTGGACTCAGGGGATGGCAGTACCATTACAGAAAAAGAGAATTGACAGTCATTAAGTAGGCAGAATTGATAGGATTTCATGATTGATTTGGATGCAAGAGATGAGGAAGAAAAAAGGGCACACAGGTTTCTGGCTTCAACAACTGGGAGCGTGGTAGGGACCATTCACTGAGCTTGGGCACACAGGAGGGGCAGGCGAAGGGGAGATGAGGAGCTCTGAGTATGAACTTGAAGTACACAGCAAGCATTCAATTAGAGATTTCTAGTAGGCAGCTGGAGTACAGAGTCTGGGCTGCAGATAGGAATTTACAAGAAAATGATCCCCAAACAGATAGTTTTGATATCCATGGGTTTGATTAGATTACACAGAGAAAGTCTATAGAGTGGGAAAGACAGGGCCAAAGGACAGACGCCTGGGACCTACTGACCTTGAGGGAATAAGCCAAGGAAAGAGATCAAGAAAGAAGCCTAACACAGTCATACCAAACAAAGAAAGATTGAAAGCATTCCCATTTAGAGCTGGAACTAGATAAAGATGCCACTGTCACCAGTGCTATTCAACATAGTGCTGGAAGTTCTAGCTAGAGCAATCAGACAAGACAAGGGAATCTAAGGTATCCAAGTGAAGACAGAAGAGGCCAAATTATTACTCTTTGCTGATGACATAATCTATATCTAGAAAACCCCAAAGATTCTGCCAAGAGACTCCTGGAATTGATAAATAAATTTAGCAGAGTCTCAGGCTACAAAAATCAGTGAACACTGATCAGTAGCTTTTACATACACCAACAATAGTCAAGCTAGGAATCAAGTCAAGGACATAATACCTTTCACAGTACAAGAAAGAAAATAAAATACCTAGGAATATATTTAACCAAGCAAGCAAATGACCTCTACAAGGAGAATTATGAGTAACTAAGGAAGGAAATCATAAAGGATGTATGGAAATGGAGAAAGATATCACATTCATGAATCAGCAGAATCAACACTGTTAAATGCCCTTACTACCCAAAGCAATCTACAGTTTCAATGCAATCTCCATTAAAATGCCAATGTCATTTTCTCACAGATCTAGAATAAATATATATATTTTTTTATATAACCAGAAAAGAGTCTGAATAGCCAAAGCTTTAGCAAAAAAGACAAATCAGAAGGCATTACTTTACCAGAATTCAAACTATACTACAAAGCTATCATAACCAAAACAACCTGATACTGGCACCAGAATAGAGACATAGACCAGTGGATCAGAACAGAAAACCCAGGTATGAAACCATCCTCCTATTGTCATCTGCTCTTTGACAAGGAAAACAATAACATACACTGGGGAAAGAATTCCTATTCAATAAATGGTGCTGGGAAAATTCAGTAGACATGTATAGAAGACTGAAACGGGATCTGCACCTCTCATTACTCACAAAAATTAATTCACAATAGACAACAGACTTAAACCTAAGGCATAAAACTATAAGAATTCTAGAGGAAAATGTTGGGAAAACTCTCATAGATATTGGCCTAAGCAAATAATTTATGAAGAACGCCCCAAAGGCAATCACAGCAACAACAAAAATTAACAAATGGGACCTGATAAAATTTAAAAGTTTCTGCACAGCCAAGGAAACAATCAATGGAGCAAATTGACAACCTACAAATGAGAGAAAATACCTGCTTGCTATACATCCAATACAGGGCTGATAACCAGAATCAATAAAGAACTCAAGTAAATCAGCAAAAAAAAAAAAAAAAATCAACCCCATAAAAAAGTTGGCATAAGACATGAACAGAAGCTTTTCAAAAGATAACCTAATGGCCAATAAACATATTTTAAAAAGTTATATATCTCTAATCATCAGGGAAATGCAAATGAAAACCACAATGAATACTTTTTGTACTAACCTGGATGGAACAGGAGGCCATCCTTCTAAGTGAAGTTTTGTAAAAATGGAAAAACAAACATCATGTATATTTACCATTAAATTGGAACTAATCAATCAATACCAAGGTACTAATGTACTAGTCAATCAATACAATTGGTAGTAAAACTCAGTGGAAAGCAAGAAGGTAGGCTCGGTGCCTGTAGCTCAATGGCTTGGGCATCAACCACATACACTGGAGCTGGTGGATTTGAATTCAGCCTGGGCCCACCAAACCACAATGACAACTACAACCAAAAAATAGCGGGTGTTGTGGTGGGCACCTGTAGTCCCAGCTACTTGGGAGGCTGAGACCAAAGAATCACTTAAGCCCAAGAGCTGGAAGTTGCTGTGAGCTGTGATGCCACAGCACTCTACTAAGAGTGACATAGTGAGACTCTGTCTCCAAAAAAAAAAAAAAAAAAGTGTTTGGCTTTGCACCTATAGGTCAGCAGCGAGGGCGCCAGCCCCATACACTGGAGCTGGTAGGTTTGAATCCAGCTTGGACCCGCCAAACAACAATGACAACTACAATCAAAAAGTAACTGGGCATCATGGTGGGAGCCTGTAGTCCCAGATACTCGGGAGGCTGAGGCAAGAGAATCACTTAAGCCCAAGAGTTTGAGGTTGCTGTGAGCTGTCACACCACAGCCTTCTACCAAGGGTGACAGCTTGAAACTCTGTCTCAAAAGAAAAAAAAAAGAAAAGAAAAGAAAACAAGAAGGTAAGCAGAGGCAGGAAGAAAGGGGGAAATTCACAACTAATAGGTACAAGGCTCACTGCCTGCATGAGAGACACGTTATAACTTTGACTCAAACTGGACAAAAGCAATTCACAAAACCAAAACATTTGCACCCCTGTAATATTCTGAAATAAAAAAGAAAAAAGAAGCCTGAGAAAGAACAGAAAAGAGTGCTATCAGGAAGTGGGGTAAACATTTTCTCCACCCTCTTAGGTTCATGACTAGAGTCCTACAAATTAAACTGATGGAAGACAGAGTAACAGGAGAAAAGGTGAACAACTTGATTTGATGTATAGTTTTTATAAGACTCGGGGGTCTTCCTAAAAGTAAAAACCAAAGAGGAAAACAGAGTTGAAGTTTATAGATTGTAGAGATGGGGCAAGACAAGGAATGGGGAAAGGTTTTAGGCTTCTAAGAGCTGCAAATTGTGTGTAACTATATAGAGAAACCACGTGGAAAATAAGGGCTATCTTAGCAGGTCCGTCTTGAGGTCAACTTTCTATCCTCTTTATGGCTGTAGAAACCTACCTAGGAGAGTAGATTCACGGCAGTTCTCATTTTTTAAAACTTTTTCAAAAGTTTCTGCTTATAGTCAGATTTGGGGAGCTCTAGAAAGACTTCTCTCTGCATCTGTTGATCATCAAATTTCTTCATCTCAAAATGATCCCTATGCCACAGTGGCATATTTTGGGGTGGTGCAGTCTGTCCCCCTCCAGTGGTAAAGTATCACACACCACAGGGACATCAATTCAACTCAACAAATAATCATTGAGCACCCACTATGTGCCAGGCCCCTGCTCCTGTGTAGTGAGAACAGAACAGTGAAAAAACGCAAACCCAGTTGTTATCATCAAAAAAAAAAAAGAGAGAGAGAGAGAGAGAAAATGGCCATGGAATTTGGACCATGGAGAACTGTGTGGCTTTTGCAATAGCCATTTCAGGGGAGGAGAAGGTGAGAGGTCTGGTTGCACTTGACTGAGGCAAAACAGAGAGATGAGGGGGTGCAAGTGGAAAATGGAGATAACTCTTTCAAGAAGTGTGACCATGAAGGGAACCAAGAAGAAAGAACAGTTACTAGCAGAGGGTGGGAGGTGAGGATGGAGGGCTGTTTTGTGGGTTTCATTTATTTTATATTATATAAGAATCTTGAACATGCTCATATGAAAAAATAAGGTGCCATAGAGAAGAAAGGGGTTAAAAGAACAGAAAAAAGGTAGAGGGTAGAAAAATGGGTAGTTGGTGAAAATGAAGCCTGAGGAGAAAAAGCAGAACATGGGATAAGTGTGCAGTGCACCCTGCAAGCCCTCCCTGTATCATCTCCTGTCCCCGCCCCACCCCAGCTCTGAAGGAAACATCCAGCTAGGTAAAGACTACCTAATCAGTCCTACAATCACTGACAAGATGCTCAAATCCCTAGTGTAGTAGAATTTGGAAATAATTGACAGCATCTTAAGTCTTGGAGCCCAAAACTCGGGTGTTTCATGAGCCTGCCCGTAGCAGCACTTCTGCCCCACCAAGCTCTGGGCTCCAGGTCGCCTCTCTGCCCGCTTCGCTCAGCCTCTCCCTGGGCTCCAGAGGTTCCTCTGCTTTTCTCACATCCCCAGGATACTATGATAGTATAGAAGAATGGAGGGGGATGTTAAGGGGAGAATCCTGCCTTATATACGGGTACCCAATTGGGCATCCATGTACCACAGGTACACACACACACACACAAATACTCCTGCAAACCTATGCCTTAGTCCCAGATGCTATCCTATTCCTCACCTGATTTTAAACAGGTCTCCTATCATGACCCTTCTTTACTCACTCCCTAGCCTTGTTGTCCTGTGATATAAAATCATTCCTTAGCTAGTCTCCTCAGAGGAGCTCCCCTGGGGTCTCCCATGCCAGCTTGCAACTAGACCAGTTTTTCCCCTTCGTGTTTGACCTTCACTGACCTTCCTCTAACTGCTACATGCCTAGCTCATGCTTTCCTGGGTTCGGCACACACCTCAAGGTCATTGCTGTCAGCACCTCCAACGGGATACCAGGGCTGATAAGTATCTTTGCAAGGCCTTGACTCTGGTGGCCTGGACTTAGGGGATGACAGTGGTTTAAACAAAATAGATATAGGTCAGGTGCAGTGGCTTACACCTATAATTCTAGAACTCTGGAAGGCTGAGGCAGGAATATCACTTAAGCTCAGAAGTTCAAGACCAGCCTGAGCAAGAGCAAGACCCCATCTCTCCTAAAAATAGAAATATTAGCCAGGTGTTTTGGTGCGTACCTGTAGTCCCAGGTACTCAGGAGGCTGAAGTAAAAGGATCACTTGAGCCTAGGAGTTTACGGTTGCAGTGAGCTATGATGACACCATCGCACTCTACCTGGGGCAACAGAGCATGAATCTGTCTCAAAAAAAAGAAAATAAATTTAAATCAATCTAGATTTATTCCTTTTGCTGGTGTAAAATCTAGTTTGTGCTTATAGGCTGCCTGAGTTGATATTGAGCTGGGACTTGATTAATTTTTGACTGGTACAACAAAAGAACACCGAATCAACCACAATTCAGGGTCCCATTCTGTGGGTTTTGGCATATTGCTCAGGGTGTCTGAGACTTCTTATCTGCAAAATGGGGGTGATTATACCTATGCTCCAAATATCTTGTGGATGACCTCACATAATCCTCACAACAACCTGGTAAGGCAGGTTCTATTATTAAGAGCTAATACTTGATGATCCAGATTTGAGCCACGTAGCCTTACTCCAGAGCCTGCCCCATTAACCACCGTGCTCTGTTGAGCTAATAATACCTTCCCTTCCAGGGCTATGAAGAACAGCATATGAAGCAATGTGTAAGAAAACACTTTGCAGATTATTGCTTAATGGGTACAAAGTTGCAGTTCTGCAAAGATGAAAGAGTTCCCGGAGATGGAGCAGTTTCCCTGAAAAAGATTTTAAGTGACTCACTTTTAATCCTCTTAATACATAGAAGAAGTGATGGAAAGAGAAGCAGCCTAGTGTAAAATGACAGTGTCTGTATTTCAGCAGCCTCGGTGGCAGAATCCAAAAGAGGAGGGGAAGTGAGTTCGGTTGGTTTTACACGACAGTCTGAAGACTCCAACCCTGACCACAAATATATTCCCTGGCCACCTTTTCTGCATTGCCCAACCAGTCTCTTCCAAAGGGAAAGATCAACGCTGTGGCTCGGGGGATGCATCAGTGTAAGCCTGGTTGCTAATCTGCTCATTCAAATCCATTTCTTTTCAGGCTGAAGTTACCATCCTTGTTTGCCAGCGTCCTGCAGGGCTCATTCCCAGCAACAGGCACCCTTCCCACCCTTACCTCTACTGTGATGGGCCCTGTAGCATTCCTTATACTTACGTCATTAAATTCCCTATAATAGCTTTCCTTTCTTCTAAAAACAATTTTTAATAAAAAGCACATATTCATTATAAAAAAATTAGAAAACATAAAAATCAAGTTCTCTTGGCTAAGTTTTAGCTATTGGCCCAATAACTCCAAAAAAAATGTTTTCTGATTCTCTCAGGGATAAAAATGTGAAGTTCAATCCTATTTTGAGGGTGAATTAAGCTCTAAAATTTTCCTTAAAGGTTTATTATCTGGCACTCTGGCTGCATTCCCCCCTTCAAAACAATGTCATGAAGGGCTATTAGGTTTCCTGATCAGCCCACAAAATCCTCCTTAATATTTCATGGAGCCGAGCTATATCATGGTAGGGTTATACACCAGGCCACCAAACCCTAGGCTTCTTCTAGGAGACAGGGACTTTGCCATCTTTAAACCTCCAGCACATACTGGACACCAAGCAATGGCAATCTCTAACTTTGCCTTTCCAAAGAGAAAAGAACTGACTTTGTGGGCACCCCCTCCCTCAGGCAGAACAAAAGCATCCAAAGTTTCCACAGTTGGAAGGAAGATGAAACCATATGGTTAAAGAAGGGAATAGTCATCTTTAGTGTGTAAAGGTCATGGGTAAAGTCAACGCTCACAAATCAGGGACCTGCTCACTAGAATGGGTTGAAGAACTACTCGGAATGACCTGCAATTTAAAGCTTATAAATTGTTTATTTCTGGAGTTTCCCATTTAATATTTTTGGATCACAGTTGACCACAGGTAACTGAAACCACAGAAAGCAACACCTCGGATAAGGGAGGCTGACGATGTAAACAAGCAAATAGACCTCTATGCACACACATACACACATAACTGGCAAAAGACGCTGTGAGGGGATCGGCAAGAAGGACCTGCGGATGGCGAGAGGAGCAGCAGCAACACAGGCAGAGGAGGCTACAAGCGTGTACTCAAGGATCTGAGGCCGACAGCCTGGCTGCACAGTGAGCGTGGACCATGTGGTGAGACTCCAGGCTCGGAGGCAGGTGAGGCCAGAAAACCCAAGACCTCTGTAGAAATCTGGATTCCATTCTGAGTGGAAAGAAGCTTCTGAAGGTCCAAATAGCCATGACCTCATTTATGGCTGCTGGGTAAAGGACAGGTTTGAGGGGGTTTACGGGTGGAAGCCAGGCTAGGCCTGGTAGCTCATGCTTGGAATCCCAACATTCTGGGAGGCGAAGGTAGAAAGATCACTTGAAGGCACAAGTTCAAAACCAACCTGGGAATCATCGGAAGACCCTGTGTCTACAAAAAAATTTTAAAAATTCATGGGTTTGATGAGGCATGCCTGCTATAGTCCTACCCATTTGGGAGACTGGGGCAGGGGGATCACTTGAGCTCAAAAGTTCAAGGCTACATGGAGCTGTAATGATGCCACTGCACTCCAGCCTGTGTGACAGAGTGAGACCCTGTCTCAAAAAAAAAAAAGTAGCAAAAGCCAAAGACCACTTGGAAGGTTTTCCTTTAGAGGAACCAAGGTTCTTTGTAAAACTAATATCATACATGATAAAAACTTCCTGTCAAAAGATGTATGTCCAGTATTGGGGGAGGAGGAGCTTCTTCATATTATATATAATTGTCTGATATGATGTTTATTAATTGACAGAATTTGTTGTCTGTTTAGCATCTGTCTCTTCTATTAGAAAGTAAGCTCCAATGAGGGTAGGTAGGAACTGTGCCTTGTTTAATCCCATATAAATAGAACCACATCCGCCACACAGATTCTCCACAAATATAGCCAAATGAATGAACCATATATTTAATTATTTTATACAAGCAAAAGACTCTTTGTAAAGCAAATCATCATCCTCTTTATTACCCATTTCACATGTCTGGATCTTTACATCAACTGAGAGGAACAAAGAGTAAATTAAGGCAAATGAAGTCTATTGTACTGAATGGAACCACCTCACAGAACATAAATCTCAGCAAGACAGAGACTTTGGATGTGCTCATTATATAGTTTAATGAATAAACTAGTAAAATCAGAGCTCAGAGCACTTGTCTGTGGTTTCTGGAATCATACCCTTTTAGCATAAGAAAAACAACTTTATATTTTAAGATGATATTTCGCCCGTCCATCAGAGCATTTAAACTCATCTGATTTGACAACTATCATACCAAGCTGGTTGGCAGGAGTTGTGGAATAAAAGGCTGCTCCCATTTCATAAGGAGTATCATGGCGTGGTCTGAAATAAAATTGGTGGAGCGACCCATCTATTCATCAACATCAAAGCTTCCTGCCCTCATCCCCAGGAACCCCGATTTCAGGATTTAAATGTAGAGGGTCATCTAGGATTACTAAGGCCAGCAAGTTAGCAAGTTTCTGAACCCCTTAACTACAACTGCTCCTCAAGGAAGCTATACAAGGCTGTGTTCTCTATGGCTGCCATAACAAATTACCACAAACTGAGCGGCTTAAAACAACAGAAATGTATTCCTTCACAGTGGTGGTTTTTGGAATTGTAAGTCTAAAATCAAGAAGTCTACAAGATTTGATTTCCGGAGGCTCTGAGGGAAAAATCCCTACCCGTGCTCCCCTTCTAACTTTTAGTGGCTGCTAGTAATCCTTGGCATTCCCTGGTTTATAAGTGCCAATCACTCCAAATCTCAGCCTTTTTATTATTTTTTGTGTAGCTGGCATCTCACTATGTTGCCCAGGCCGCTCTTGAACTCCTGGCCTCGAGCAATCCTCCCAAAGTGCTAGGATTACAGGTGAAAGCCAGCATACCTAGCTTTCTGCTTTGTTCTTTAGATCTCCTTCTTTTTATCTTTTTTAATTTTGGATTAGTGGCTTTTTACATTTCAAAACGTTAAAGGGGTACAAATGTTTTTTGTTATACTTGGATATCTTATATACCTAAGTTGGGGCTTTCAGTGTGCCCATCACCATAATAGTGTTCGCTGTAATGGTTATCTTTTACCCATCTCCTTTATCACCCCATCTTGGCTTCCGATGTCCTTTTACATCTCTTTTTGCCTGTGTGTGCCCATGGTTTAACTCCCAATTACTAGTGAGTACTTGTGCTGCTTGTTTTTCCACTCCTAAGATACTTCACTTAGGATAATGGTTTCCATTTCCACCTAAGTTGCTGCAAAAGACATTATTTCATTCCCTTTTATGGCTGAATAGTATTCAATGGTGTATTTATAACCACATTTTCTTTATCCATTCATGAATTGATGGGCATTTAGACCAACTGCATAGCTTTGCAATGGTGAATTGTGCTGCTGTAAACATTTGAGTACTGGTGTCTTTTTGATATGATGACTTCTTTTCCTGTGGGTAGAAGGAAACTCAGTAGTGGGATGTTGGACAGAAAGAATGGTAAGTCTGCATTTATTTCTTTGAGGAATCTCCATACTGTTTTCCACAGAGGTGGTACTAATTTGGAGCTCCGCCAACAACGTGTAAGTGTTCCTTTTCTCTACATCCATGACAGCATTTACTCTTTTTAATAATGGCCATTCCAATAGGGGCTTTAACTTGCATTTCTCTGCACATCCCCTTATCTTGTCTTCTTTGTATATACTCTCCCCCCTTCTTCTAAGGATACTTATCTTTAGGTTTACAACCCCTACTGATCTAGAATGACTTCATGTCAAGATTTTTAACTTATTTGTAACTGCAAACACCCTTTTTCAAATAAGGTCACATTCATAGGTTATAGTTGGATACACCCTTTGTGGTGCCACTGTATGGCCACCAGTTACATGGGCCACTATGTAACCTACTATAAGGACTAAAGCAAGATTAAAGTTAAAAATATATTATGCGATTCTAATGAGATAGTCATCTGAACTGATATGACCAGAACAGATTTTTATAGGAGACAAAGAGAAATGTGATTGTTTCATTTTGTATTATTTTAGTTTAGCATGAGGTCACAACATTGTTTTTATTTTTTTCCTAATAAAGAAGGAATACCTAACTGTTTAGTTAATTCTGATAAATCAATGGCAGCATCCCTTTTAGGAGCAACCAAGTGAAGAGAGAGGGTCTAAGCAGGGACAAGGGTAGGTAGGGGAGGAGGAAATCTTGAGATTTCCAGCCATCCAGCTCTCTGGAGACAGCTCACATCAGCTCTGTACTGTGGTACTTTCCCTGAATCATCTCTCCAAGTTTGGAAAAGCCTTCTCCAAAACTTGAGCTCTTCCCTAGATACTGAGGTACCCAACCAGCAACACGTAACTGCCTTGGGTTGCTGACCTCTTGTCTGACCACTTGATTTAAAGGGCTTGATACTCAATCACATCCCTACAGTGACGAAACACCATAGCAGCCATAGGTGAGACACTGGATCCCTTTCTCCAAATCACCTAACCCCAAACTCCATTTTTTCTCTTTGATCTGGAGATGCATTAGACTGTCCCAAATTCAACAGATGCTTGTGCATTGTCCAGAACCCCTTCCCTTACATACTCCCTGGCGATCCAATGTGGAAGAAACAGCCAACCTTGGCTGAGAGCTTGGGCGACAGACATTACAAGGCACATGAGGCAGGAAGAAGCACTGCCAAGATTTCGTTTCTGTTTTTGCTGGTCTCTGCTGTGGTTTCCAATGAAAAGAAAAGTTTTAAGAAGGTAAAGTTGGCTGGGCCATGCTGTGTCAATGGGCTACTTTCAGCTTTGAAGAACACAGCTGTTTGTTTTTTTTCTTTTTCTAGGGGTACAGTCCTCTGGAAGGTTGGAATTCATCTCTGGCATAGAACTTCATAGGAATCAATTGAGCATGTTTAATATTGTGCTTTTAATGTTATTTTAGGTACCTATTTTATAATTTCAATAAAACCACTCTCGAGCATGATGTAATACTGATTAATGACACTGCTCTGGTACACCAAGAGCCTTCAGTTCTGCCTTGTGCCTCAGGGCTCACCTGGGGCATCCCATTAATCACTGTTATGCCACAATCTGTCCTATCATATTGCTTAATTACCATTTCTTTTACTCATTCATCTACTCTATTAATCCCCACAGAACAAATTCATCAAACCCGGAGGCTCTGAATCAACAGTATTCCTGGTCTTGCCAGAACCTAGCCCTAGAAGCTGCTTATCCATAAAAGATGGAAGGATCCCAAGTTTCTTGATACTCAAGAAAAACTAACCCTAATGGCTTCATAAGGGAATCTCATCTCCCTTTTTTCTTTGCAGACCCAAAATTTATCCACCTGTCAAGGCTTAGCTAACACCCTGCATTCTCCATGAATTTCTCCTTAGTTTTAACTCATTGCCAATATCACAATCTATATCAATTATTTTATTCCATTCATTGTGGGTTCATATGAATGTTAATTCTGCTATACTGAATTTCTTTTGGACATTCTTCATGATTAATAATCTTCAATAATGATAAACAACACATTGCCTATTTATTAAACACCCTAGAACTGGACTCAGTGGTTTACACAGATTATCTCAATGAACTATAGCAACAATCTATGATGGAAGTACTTCCATTGTCATCTTCACAGAGGTAAAATTGTGCCCAGGTTCACCCAGTTAATAAGTAAAGCAGGTCTCCAAATGCAAACAGCCCGATCCAAAACCCAAGTAGAACTGCACCTTCTCATAACCTTCACAGTGCCTGCAAGTGTGCTAATCACTTTTCCATATCGGTTAGGATGGCCAAATGTTTATCAATTTTATTAATCTTTTCAAAAAAACAACTTTTTGTTTTGTTCATCTTCTGAATGATTCTGTTTTCAATTTCATTTAATTCTGCCCTAATTTTGGTTTTTTCTTTTCTTCTGCTGGGTTTGGGGTTGAAATGGTCTTCCTTTTCCAGGTGCTTAAGATGACCCAGTAAGTTGTTGGCTTCCACTCTTTCTGTTTTCTTGATGAAGGCCTCCAATGCTATAAATTTCCCTCTTAGGAATGCTTTTGCAGTATCACACAGGTTTTGATAATTTGTGCCTTCATTATCATTTTGTTCCAACAGGCACAGGGCCTACAAACACATTAAAAAAAATGCTCATCTTCTTTAATCATCCGAGAAATGCAGATCAAAACCACTTTGAGATATCATCTAACCCAAGTAAGATTAGCCCACATAACAAAATCCTAAAACTACAGATGTTGATGTGGATGCTGAGAGAAGGGAACACTTCTACACTGCTGGTGGGAATGCAAGCCAATGCGACCTTTTTGGAAAGAAGTTTGGAGAATACTCAAGGAACTAAAAGTAGACCACCATTCAATCCTGCAATTACTATACTAGGTATATACCCAGATTATCTAAAATAATTTTACAACAAAGACATTTGTACCAGAATGTTTATTGCAGCCCAATTCATAATGGCCAAGACATGGAAACAGCCCAAGGGCCCATCAACCCATGAATGGATTAATAAACTATGGTATATGTACAACATGGAATACTATGCAGCCATAAAAAAGATGGAGACTTCTCATCTGTTATGCTTACCTGGATAGAGCTGGAACATATACTTCTTAGTAAAGTATCTCAAGAATGGGAAAAGTATCCAATGTACTCAATACCACTATGAAATCAATATATAATCACCTACACATTCATATGAAAGTAGAAGGGAAGAGGAGAGAGGGTATTTTGGGGGACTTCACCTAATGTGCATGATGCAATGGTACATTAATAGTCTTAAAACCACTAAGAAAAGTGTATAATTGTCTTACCACAACAAATAAGCCAAGTAATGAATGTGTCAATCAGGTCCATGTAAGAATTTCACATTGTCTACCAAATCAGTGCTCTGAACCCCATAAATGCATCAATGTACACAGTTATGATTTAATAAAAATTTTTAAAGTGCGCTAATCACCTTATTAATTAGCTAACTGTTTTTCTTCAATGAAAATCCCCACTGTGCATAATTGAAAGCAAGAGAGCAAATATGTCTAGATTAGAATAAGGAGAAGAGAGGATAAAATTTCTGAACTTGAAAGACAAAATAATGACAGATATTTGAAGTGGGAGAAAAGCATTCAATATGCTGGGAATATTAATAGGAATATAGTAAAGTCATAGTATTTCTTAATAACAAAATTTTTTAGGAGACACAATAGTGACTGGATCCATAAACGAGAACCTAGATTTTTCTAGACCACTTCATTAGCCACCATCTCCTATCCCTCTTTCCTCATGCAATCCATGAACCCAGTTGCTATCCCTCTCCCAGTCAGGAGCAAAAGGCAAAAATGCATATGATCTTTTCTCTTCCATCAAAAACTATACAGTAAGATGTGCCAAAACAGGAATGGACTTTCCAGTCATAATTTATTTTCTAATTTAACAATCATTTGAAATAATCCTTTAATTTTCAGAAAATTTAAAAGATGGATGTATCATTAAATCATAGAGAATTAGATACAATGTATTTTAAGTTACTGAACCTTTATGCAAATTATCTTACTAGTAGGAAAAGCAAATTACATAATTGTTAAGATAGGCTACCTGATGGAGAGCTTTGATTTCACCAGCGCCACTGCAAATCCCATTTTTGTGCATGTGTATACATGTACGTAGGAAAGGAAAATTTTTCAAAGTATTGGATCTTTGGGAAATAGAATTTGGGATGTATTTATTTACATAATTTGAATTTTTATAATAACCATGTGTATAGTTTTGCAAAAAATAGTACATCTATTTATCTTTATACTTTTGACCTGAGGGGTGGTTTATACCATTTGACCAGTTAAAGTTAAAAACTTTCTAGGTATCCAGCCCATCTGAGACTAGCATCAGTCACATATGCCTTATTGTGAAGATTGAGAGAGTGGGTTTTGTCAGGACTGATAGGAAAGGAACAAGGTGACTTTGGCCACCAGCAGTGAGCTGAGAATGGGAATACCACCCAAAATGAGAAAAGATCTACTACGCCGAGTCCAGAAATACAAGTGATTAGCTTTGCCTACTTCATGTTATCACAGAAATCTGGAAACTGACATTGTCAGACAAACCAAAGTTAGCATACTCAAAGTCCAGTTCAGATTTCAATGCTCATAAATTGTAGAATTTTGAAAATTAGGCACAGTGAGGTCAAAGAGCACCCTCTAAGTGAATACCAAAGGAACTGATTTTTACCATCTCCTTCCTCAATTCATTTTCACATTTTTGGTATATATGAGGATTGTTCACGCATGCTTACAGAAAAAGCTCTGATAGTTCATGTAATCACTCAGCTTTGGGGTTATAGGTGGCTCTTCTGTATATGACTTTTTCTAAGCTAAACGGCGTCTTCAGAACTGAATCTTAGGGTAGAGCAGATTTGCCTAGGATTCTTCACACTAGCTATAGGAGTGCTGATCAACATTAAGAGACCCTAGGTAAATAACCTTAACACCTCAGGAAAGGCTGTTACAACCCCTCCAGGGCACAAGAATAAGAAAAAGAAAATCAAATAAGAAAATTAAATTCTATAAATAATTTTCCTGTAGTCCTAGTAAGTACACAGCATTGGGCTTTTTGTCATAAGGGTCTTCAGAACACCGTGATGAGATAACTAACCAGCAAATGGCATAAGGAGCCACCATACATAGCATAATACAATGGAAAATTCATCCTGTATCTCTGGAGATTCATGGAAAGCTAATGCTTGCTATCTCCTGGATTTAGGTTCTATCTACTTCAGAAAACATCTCCAATTCCAATTTGTATCCCATAATCTATCACAAGAGTCATTTATTTCTAACAATGCCTGACATTTCCAGAATTAGAAAGCCCCTGGAAAAATCTCAACAAGGGCCAGGTGTGGTGGCTCACACCTGTAATCCTAGTACTCTGGGAGGCCAGGGAAGGTGGATTGCTTGAGCTCAAGATTTCAACACCATCCTGAGCCAAAATGAGGCCCCATCTCTAAAAACAGCCTGGCACTGTGGCAGGTGCTTGTGGTCTTAGCTACTTGGGAGCCTAAGGCAGGAGGATCACTTGAGCCCAAGAGGTTGAGGTTGTGTGAGCTATGATGCCACAGCACTCTACTTAGGGCAACAAAGTGAAACTCTGTCTCAAATAAAATAAAATATTTTCCACATTGCCTCTTATAGATATGAAATCTCACTCAAGGACTGATTCTGCATGCAAGGAGGCTTTCCTGACAACATCTCTACTTTGTCTAAATTATTATTCACCAGTTTGATGAAAATATTTTAAATTGTATATAAAACCAGCGCCTCATACCCCATGATTACATTAATGTACACAGCTATGATTTAATTTAAAAAATTATTATTCAATGCTCCAGTTTTCCATAAACTTTTCTTTGACCTTTTATAATTACTGCAGTTCCACAACAGACTTGGATTAGCTAACTTGTGCCATCTAAAGGCTATAGTGAGAACCTCTTTGACAAAAAAAAAAAAAAAATTTATTTTTAAAATTCACATCAGATTCTACAAAATGAATTCAAAAAAGAATTTAATTTCTGTGTGAGGCTAAAACTGAAGATAATAAGGGTTAAGCAGATATTATGGATATTTCAAATTATTTGATAAAGGAGAAAATCAAGACACTCTGAGCTTCAGTCTTAGCTTCATTGCAGATGAATTGTGGGATATTAGGCAAGTCATTTTAACCTCTCTGACCTCATATTTCTCCTTTATAAAACCAAAAAACTGAACATGATTCCAGAAAAAAGAACTTGCCAACATAATGTTTTAATTCTATAAGGAGAAAAATGTCAATTTATAAATATTTGCGTGAAATTCTAGGAAATGGGTAAGTTATAAAGAAGGGTGTCTATTAAGATAGAAAAAAAAAAGAGGTAAAATAAGTCAGAGGTATTTCTCTCCTTTCCCACCTTTCCAAATAAACATTGCAGTGGAGAGGATCCCTCCTACGTGTGTGTTGTATGCAAACACTTTGAGAAAAACTGACCAGCCATTCGTCAAACTACTTCCTCTTTTTTGGGGGGCATGTCCCAGAAAACCCATTTTCTGGGTTCCCCCACTGGTAGACATCAACTAGGTATTGAGTTATGTCAAAGGAATATTAGTAGAAAGATGTGTGGCACTTTCACATCTAACCCATAAAACCTTCACACGGGTGACCCTCCCCACGCTTCTTCCTTCTGCCAACTTGCTATGGACGTATGTGACAGCTCTGAGAGGACTTGGGCGCCTCAATTACCACTTGGAGAAAGAATTAACTACCCAAAAAAACTCATTTGGGACTTTATGTGAATAAGAAATAAGCTTAGTTTATGTTTTAGCCATTATCCATTAATGGGTTTGTTGTATCAGTTAGCTATACTCTAATACAACAATTTTTTTTCAGTCAAATTGGTCAGGAAAATATATATGTTTCTTCTTTCTGGTACCTCCTTACAAATGCTAGATCTAAAAATCATATGAGACATACAATTTTTTAATTTTATTTGTGCTGTAAACCTCAATAAGAATGTGTAAATCTTACTACCTCCAGAAAAAAAGAAAAGAAAAAGCAAGCACCCTGAGCCACACTAATTAGGATGACATAAGCAGAGCTAACAGGAAGGTAGAGATGCTTGCTAAGGTGGCCCTTCAGTGGCTCAATGCCCATTATGATGTCTTCTTCCTGCACATACCTGATGTTCAAATATAGTTCTTTAATGAAACACTGAGTGAATGGCTCACAATTTTAATCATTTCGAAAGTGGAACAGGAAAAAGGATCAATACTGCCCATGCCATAGAATGACTGGATTTTAATGTATTCAGAAACAGACTATTGTCAGCAATGTCAATCAGTGCTAGAGAAAAATGCTACTCATGTCTACTCTACTGCCTCACCAGCCCATCAAGAAACTGGGGTATGTGGACATTCATTCATTTTACCCAAGGTAGACTTATAGCATGAGCCAGGTTCTGTGTCCTTCCCCCAGCAAGCACATGTCCCCTCCCTCCAGCACAGTTCCTCATCTGGGACCTGAAGACTTTCCAGGGAACCTCCTAAGCCCCAGCCCACCCCACCCCAGCCTCCTCTGGCTTTTTTCAGTTTCATCACCCTTACTGATAGATTAGGACAGTGATTCAGAGCACAGACTCTGGAGTAATAAGGCCTAGATCTGCATCTGACATTTTTAGTCTTGGAAATTTGGGAATCAGCTTCATCCTCTGTGAGTAGGAGTACTAATGATATCCACCCTTGTGGTTCTTATGATTCATTGAGAAATGCCAAGGACAGCACACACTGAGTTAATCCTCAATAAATTTCAGGTTTTATTTCTCTTCTTTAAAAATATAAAGTTTTAAGATGGCAGGTACCAGTGCAAATAACACCAGCCAGCAAGTCAGAATTCATAGGTTATAGTTTCAGGTTTGTTGTTAATGTCACTTAACATCCCTGAGTCTCAGTTCTCTTATCTTTTAAATGAAAGGACTGGCCAGATGCCTTCTATTTTTCCTTCCAGCTCTATGATTTCATGACCTATGTCTTAATCAGATCTCTGTAATCTAATGCTTAACACTTAGTTCTACACAAAGTACAGACAGACAATTCCATAACCACCCTCTGACACCTACTCCAATTATTTTAAACCAGGAGAGTGCACTCCTGGCATCCTTGCCATATGGTAAAGTCTATAACAGGAAAGGTGAGTGGGGCCAAACAGGACTCGGATGCCCTATCAAACACCTGGAGGGCAAATGTTAAAGCTGAGGGTGTGGGATCCCTAGAAACATCTGCAAAGAGCATCAGTGTCTCACAGAAACCGCCACATTGATCTCCTGGCAAAGCACCTTAAGGATAAGTAGTAGAATTCTAAGCACAAAAGGCATTCAGGAAAGAGCATTGCTTTGTTTATTTATGCAGAATACTCATTTCCTGATTCTAAAGTACTGAATTTAAAGGGGGTGTGGGGTGGAATATGTTTCTGGCTTCAAGTAAGTGATTATGTATCTTGTTTCCTTAGGGCCACCATTCAGTAGTCCTCAACATATGCATGTTTGATGAATAACTCTGATCTCCTGGCCCTGTGTCCAGGAACCCAGGCTTCTAGAATCTTGTAAATATTTTAAAGAAGTTTGTCATATATTATAATGATGTGCCCCCATGAATCAATGCTCCCTATACTATGCCCCTTCTGCTTCTCCAATAAAAAGGTGAGGACTTTTTCTTCATTCCTTTGAATCTGGGCTGGCCTTGTGACCTTGCTGTGACCTTGCTTTGACCTCACGGAAGTGACCCTGTGAAAGTTCTTTAGACTTCCTTGTATAAGGGTACCAGACGTCCCGCTTTTGGTGGGACAGTCCCAATTTTTAACAATTTGTCCTGCATCCTGTAGCATTTTTAAAAAGTCCCGATTTTTGGAAAGAATGCATGACAAACTAGGAAACAGCAGGAGAATGGGAAGGAAATATAATGTTTTCCGCTGCTGAAAAGGTTAACGTAACTCCATTTGGGAATGAAAAGGTTAATGTAAGTCCATTTGGAAATGAAAAGGCTAATGTAAACTTCCTACTCCCCTCCTGGGCAAGGTCCCTACTCCCCTTCTGGGCAAGCCAGGAGACTGGCTCCCTCCCTTGCTTCTAGGCAAGGACAATTCACTCAGAAAGCGCCAAACTGTCTGGAACAAACTAGTAGGGCGCCCCCCCCCCAAGATAACCAAACATCCTGCTTTGGTGAGACAGTCCCAATTTTTAATAATTTGTCCCATGTCCTGCGGCATTTTTAAAAAGTCCCGATTTTTGGAAAGAATGCACGACAAACTAGGGAACACAGGAGAACAGGAAGGGAATATACAGTTTTCAGCTGCCATGTGGCTATTTTGCCAGGATATGAGTTTTATATTATTTTTGTTAATTTTATAATGTTAAACTTTAATAACAAATAATTGTTGAGAACTGATTATGGAGAACTGCTTATCAAAGTTTGCATTGTCGTCAGGGCCTGCACCCTCTCAAGGGTGTCCCACTTTACCAATGTTAAAATCTGGTCACCTTATCCCTGTAGCTTCTACCTTCACTCTTTCAGAACCCAGCCACCAGGTAAAACTCTTGGGTTTGAATACTGAAGAGAGACCCTGTGGAGAGAGAGGTCCCAACCTTGCAATCATCCTGCCATGGTCCCAAAAATGAGGATGAGATCATCTTAGACTCTCCAGCTATAGTAGAAACACCAGATGAACTCAGCTCCACAAGGGAGTCTGGACGAGACCAGGTGAAGAACCGCCCAGCCACTCCAGCATCCTGAGAAATTGTAAATTATCATTGTGTTAAAACATGGAGTGTTCGTTACACAGTAATGCATGGTCAATAAAGCACTATTTCTGGATCAGAGTCAGAACAGTCACACAATAAGAAGTTTCATGAAAATGTGATTGTATCAGCAGTTCTACAAGAAGGGAAAAGAGAAAGAAGGAGGGAAGGGAATTAAATGTTGTGCATGATGAATAAAATACCAGATTTAGTCAATATGTAGATTATGTAGGAAATGCAATGCAGAAATCAAATACCATGTAAATCTATTTATTGGTTTTGGGGCTCTGCAGAAAGCAGTTTCTGAACTATAGATTTTTTTTTAAGTTAATAGAGTATTTATTATTTGTTACTCATTGTATTAGTATCTGTTTCTACATAACAAACTACCCAAAAGCTTAGTGGTTAAAAGAACAATAGTCTGGGCTTGGCACCCATAGCACAGTGGTTATGGCGCTGCCCACATACAGTGAGGCTGGTGGATTCAGACTGGCCCAGGCCTCCTAAACAATAATGACAACTGGAACAACAATAACAAAAAAAAAGGCCAGGTGTTGTAGTGGGTGCCTGTAGTCCCAGCTGCTTGGCAAGCTGAGGCAAGAGAATTACTTGGGCCCAGGAGTTTGAGATTGCTAGGAGCTATGACGTCATGGCAGTCTACCAAGGGGAAAAAAGGACAATAGTCTTTTACTACTCTCATACTTTCTGGGGATCATATATATGGTGGAGGCTTTTTTGGGTGGTTGTGACTCCGGGTTTCTCATGGTGTCGCAGCTAAGGCGTAGACCTGGACTACAGTCATCTGAAGGCTTGACTGGGGCTGCAGGATCCACTTCTAAGATGTCTTGCTCACATGGCCTCCAAGTCAGCTCCTCTCTACTTCGGTCTCTCCTTACAGGTCTTTGTGCTTCCTCACCTCACTGCATAACAGCTGGCTTCCCACAAAACCAGAGAGCAAAGAAACCAAGGCAGAAGTTGAAGTGCCTTTTATGACCTAGCCTCTGAAGTCACACATCATCTCTTCTGCCCATATTCCATAAGAGCATACAAAACAGCTCTGACTTAACATAGTACTGGACTACACTGGGGCAAGGATTATTGTGGCTCCTCTTGGAGGCTGGCTTCCATGTCTTCTATCACCAAAATACTTGAGAACTTATACTAAAAAAGCATATGCCTCAAAATCATTAGAAATAATGTCAGAAAATGAAATCAGAAACCATAAAGAGGCAAGAAGGGAACTAATTCTGTCTGAACCTTCTTAACAAAAACCTTTGAGGGTAGATGTTCCAAAATTCATAATTTTTTAGAATTTAGAAAGGTAAGGAGATACATATACCAGGTATTACACAATATCCTCTAGGAGGGCCAGGAACAACCACCTGAAATCAACCACATTGTGATGTATGCAGCAAAGTATATGAATTTTCAAATTAGTAGGATAAAGACTTTAAATAGTCTCACATCCATTTCGGTCAGATCTTGACAATAAATTTATCTTAAAAGTCTTGGTTTATAGAGCTTCTAAGATTTCTGAATTATGGATAAGGACCTTTAAGCCTGTAGAACAGTGACTTTCAACCAGTGACTTTCAACTGGTATGCGATGAGAGGATCTTAGGTGTGCTGTGAAAATGTTTAGAGATCATTAAATTATTTTTCAAAGAAGTTCAAAGCACAGTATGTATATTCTTTTTTCTACTTTTTTTAATCAGCATAATTCAAGTATACCACAGAAGTTTAACTATAGCTTCAAGTGTACGATAGGTTAAAAAAAAAAAAAAGAAAAGAAAAGAAAAACACTGCTGTAGAAGTTGCAAGATCACGGGATCTGTCCCTATTTCCAGGCCTCACCTCCCATCAACTCCCTCATACTGGTCCTCAAGTTTGTCCCACTAACTCAAACTCTCAGAGCTGACCCATTCATATGTGAGGTCTCCTGATGACCTATTTTCCTGTCATTGATTTTGATTCAGAGCCTAGCTTGTCACAGTGCCCAGCTATATCCACCATTTTTCGACACTGTAGCAGCTCTTTTAGTACAGACAGCTCATAGTAACTGGTGCATGGCGTAAAAAGTAGGACAGTTACCACAGCTGAACCATACCTGCAGCCGAGTTTCCTGACAGTCAAGACAAAAAAACATAGAAGTTGTTTCAGAGAAACCAATGTTTTCCTTACATCAAATCCTGATAGGAATTTAGTCAAATGAGCTATTAAAAAATATATATGTCTTCTAGGCATAGTGGCTCACACCTGTAATCCTAGCACTCTGGGAGGCAGGTGGGTGGATTACCTGAGCTCATGGGTTTGAGACCAGCCTGAGCAAGAGCGAAACCCCATCTCTTAAAAAAAAATAGCTGGGCATTGTGGTGGGTACCTGTAGTCCCAGCTACTTGGGAGGCTGAGGCAAGAGAATCACTTGAACCCAGGAGTCTGAGGTTGCTATGAGCTATGACACCACAGTACTCTGGTGGGGATGACATAGTAAGACTATGTCTCAAAAAAAAAAAAAAAAAGGCTTGGCGCCTGTGGCTCAATTGGCTAAGGCGCTAGCCACATACACCTAAGGTGGCGGGTTCGAATCCCCAGTCCGGGCCCACCAAACAACAATGATGGCTGCAACCAAAAAATGGCCGGGCATTGTGGTGGGCGCCTGTGGTCCCAGCTACTTGGGAGGCAGAGGCAGGAGACTCGCTTGAGCCCAGGAGTTGGAGGTTGCTATGAGCTGTGA
>CAUYQV010062140.1:0-32709 GCA_963574575.1 Galagoides demidoff
CTGTGGTCCCAGCTACTTGGGAGGCGGAGGCAGGAGACTCGCTTGAGCCCAGGAGTTGGAGGTTGCTGTGAGCTGTGATGCCATGGCACTCTACCCAGGGGGATAGCTTGAGGCTCTGTCTCAAAAAAAAAAAAAAAAGAATATCTGATTTAAAGAAACCTTTCTTTCTATATCTTGTCATTGGGCGTCTAATTATGATCATCCTTTTCTTAATGTCTGGACCCTGCCCATTCAGCCTCATGATTAAGTTTGTGTCTTCCAGGCTCCAACAGTTCCATGTTAAGATGATGGTGATGCAAAGATCATAGTAAATACCGATGGAATCTGTTGACCAAGTGGCCAGAAACTTCTGACCCCTAAAGCCCCTAGAGTAGGGAACCTGAGGAGGGTCCCTGAGAGGTAGGTCAACACCCCTTTTTGACAGCAAGAAGTGGCTAAGAGCAGTAGTCATCAATTTTCCCTTCATGATTTCAGGACCATGCCTCCTCAGGGGGGAATGAGAAGGGACACTGAGAAAGGGGCTTTGAGGGGGTAGGAGAAAAACCTGGCCTGCTGAACCCTGGAAGTCTGGCGGGCCCATAAGAATGTGGCTATGAAGCTGGGCATGGTCTGTACTCACAGCACTCTGGGAGGCCAAGGCAGGCAGATTGCCTGAGTTCAGGAGTTTGAGACCAGCCTGAGCTAGAGCTAGACCCCATCTCTAAAGATAACTGGGTGTTATGGCTGACGCCTAGAGTCCCAGCTACTCGGGAGGCTGAGGTAAGAGAATTGCTTGAGCCCAAGAATCTGAAGTTGCTGTGAGCTGTGATGCTATAGCACCAGGGGATGAGGCCAGACTCTGTCTCAAAAAAAAAAAAAATGTGGCTTGAAGTAACCTAGGTAACCAATGACCAATAGAAAAGGGCAATACTACTTGGAGACTCAGAGAGGCCAATGAAAGACTTGCAGCCAATTTCAAGCAGACCTCTGTGTCCCATTTCTCTCATTTGCTCTCCTTCATGAGAGGGAGCCGCTTTCAACTCTCTTTGGAAGTGCTCTAAACTTTCTCTTTGTTCTTCCTAAACAAAACCTCTCTTTGTTACCCTGGAAAAAAAAAATTGTTGTCTTTAGTCATTTATTTACCAAACTCATACCCATTCTTACTGTGTATTTGGCTTGTGCTATGCCTGGAGACATAGAAATGAGTGAGACAACGCATCGGTCAACTGATGAAAGGATAATCAAAATGTGGTATGTACATGCAATGGAATATCATTCAGACATAAAAAGAAATGAAATTCTGATACATGCGGCAATGTGGATGAACTTTAAAAACCTTATGTTGGCTTGGCGCCTGTGGCTCAATCGGCTAAGGCACCAGCCACGTGCACCTAAGGTGGCCGGTTCGAATCCCCAGCCCAGGCCTTCCAAACAACAATGATGTCTGCAACCAGAAAATGGCCGGGCGTTGTGGCCAGCGCCTGTGGTCCCAGCTACTTGGGAGGCAGAGGCCGGAGACTCGCTTGAGCCCAGGAGTTGGAGGTTGCTATAAGCTGTGATGCCATGGCACTCTACCCAGGGGGATAGCTTGAGGCTTCGTCTCAAAAAAAAAAACAAAACCTTATGTTAAATAAAATAAGATCGACACAAACAGAAAATGTTATAAAGTTCCGCTGAAATGTTATAGAATAAGCAAATTAGGGTGTGGTGGTGCACACCTATAGTGCAGCTGGCATGTGGGAGGCTGAGGCCAGAGGAATGCTTGAAACCAGGATGAGTTATTTATTTACTTATTTTTTGTATGGATGGGTTCTCACTATATTGCCCAGTGTGGTCTTAGACTCCTGACTTCAAACAATCCTCCCATCTTAGCCTCCCAAAGTGCTGGGATTACAGTTGTGAGCCACTACATCTGGCAAGCACAAAAGTTTGAAGCCAGTCTGGGCAATATAGTGAGACCTTGTCTCTTTGAAAAAACAAATCATGGAGACATAAAATAGATTACAGGTTATTAATGTCTGGGAGGAGGTAGGAATGGGATTTGCTGCTTAATGAATACAGAGTTTCTGTTTGGGGTGATGAGAAATTTTGAAAATAGTGGCGATAGGTGCACAACATTACAACAGAATTAATGCAACTGAATTTGTATGCTTATAAATGATTAAAATTAACTAAATTTTATGTTATGTATTTCACTGCAATAAAATGGTAACAAAGGGGGTTAGTATTTAACTGAAGAGCAATAAAGAAAACCTAAAGATAGTATAATAAAGAAAATAATAAAGATAAAAGCAAATATTAATGAAATAGAAAAAAAAACAATAGAGAAATTCAACCAACCAAAAACTGATTCGGGGGAGATGAAAACTAATAAGATAAATAAATGTAATAATTATAATAAGATATACCAAATGCTAAAAAGATGCACTTATTAAAGTGATATGAAGAAATTTCTAACTGCAGAGGGAGGCAGAGGGTTCACAAAAGACTAGCTTTTGTACTGTGAACTTGGGAGAAGAGAGTAGGTGTTTCTCTAGGGGGGCAGAGAATTGGGGATAAGGGTGTAGGGAGCATGTCTGCCATGCAGAGGGACTTTTGTTTTACTCACCATTGTTCCCTCTTCCTACCCTAGTGTCTCAAACCAGGGAGCTTAAAAAATGTTTCCTACTGGGAAGCCAAGGCAGGAGGATCCCTTGAGATCAGGAGTTCAAGACCAGCCTGAACAACAGCAAGACCCAATCTCTACTAAAAATAGAAAAATTAGCTGGGTGTTGTGGCCAGCACCTGTAGTTCCAGCTACTTAGGAGACTGAGGTAGGAGGATCACTTGAACCCAGGAGTTTGAAGTTGCTGTGAACTAGGCTGACACCAGGGCACTCTAACTTGGGCAACAGAGTAACTAACACTGTCTTTAAAAAAAGGAAGAAAGGAAAAGAAAAGAGCCATTTACTAAATGAAGAAATATCTTCCCCATCTTAGTCCTATCATGTATCTGCTTGACTCCATGGATTTTAAAGTATAACATTTACTATACCCTTTATCCATGACTTCGGATTTGTTCCATTCCATTCTGAAGTCTTTCATGACAAAGCAGTATGATGTTATTTTCCTAAAGACACTACATTAGAAGCTTCTACCTTTTCTCCATCTAAAACAATAGAGGCCTTCGAAACCTAGGCCTGAGTAAAAACCTACATTTGATACTGCCTGTTGAAAGAAAGCAGAAATTTATGTGTAAGGGTGGCTACCCTGGTACCTTAAGGATACATGAGGGTGGGGCATACTCATCTGTACCCTGTTTTAAGGACCTGAGGGCAGCTGCATTAGGGCTATGTGCTGGGCGTGCAGCTTGTCCACTGTACAAACAATTCCTGGCAGAGGTTGAGGAGGACAGCAAAAACACAGCCCGTTGGGCAGCACCTGTGGCTCAAAGGAGTAGAGCCCTGGCCCCATATGCTGGAGGTGGTGGGTTCAAACCCAGTCCTGGCCAAAAAAAAAACTGCAAAAAAACCCAAAAACAAACAGCTCGTATTTCACTTACCATGCCGATCACCCTGGGCCTTTGTCCACCTTCATGAAATGGTTTTTCTAATTGGGGCAAATACATTAGGCACTGTGGGCTCCTTGCAGCTGTGCTCATCACCACTACTGCCCTGGTTGGGGAACAGTACTGACCTTTCATCTTCTTCTTCTTCTTTTTTTTTTTTTTTTTTTTGGTCAGGGCTGGGTTTGAACCTGCCACCTCCAGCATATGGGGCTGGCGCCCTACTCCTTTGAGCCACAGGCACCGCCCCTTTTTTCTTCTTCTTCTTTTTTTTTTTGTATCTGACCTTTCAAAAGCGCTCCTTCATTCTCTTCAGCGTCAAAGCATCTTTTCTGAGGATCCTATCACACGTTTGATGGGTAAATTCTGCAAATTCTGAGTTCTATAAAAAGGCCAAAAGATAATGATCATTCCGCTACGCTGCTCTCGGCCTGCTGTTTGCCTCTTCAGCCACTAGATGGAACCCTCGCCCAGATACTGGAGACACTTTGTTGACGTCTGAACCACGGACAGTGGCGATTTGGGAATGCCTTCTGCTGTCATGGAATTTTATTAAATGAGTAACAATTTCTCAGCAATCGTCAAGCTCATTTAGGGCCTTTCTCCTCTTCTTGTTCCTCTGACGCTTTCAGTCTGGAGATGTTTAAATACAGGAAATAGGCCGGGCGCAGTGGCTCGCGCCCATAGTCCTAGCACTTGGGAGGCGGAGGCAGGAGGATGGCCGGAGATCAGCAATTTGAGAACAGCCTGAGCAAGAGCGAGACCCCCATCTCTAAAAATAGTCGGGTGTTTTGGCGGGCGCCTGTAGTCCCAGCTACTCGGGGGGTTGAGGCAAGAGAATCTCTTGAGCCCAAGAGTTTGAGGTTGCTGTGAACTGTGACGCCACCACAATCTACCCAGGGTGACACAGTGAAACTCTGTCTCAAAAATAATACTCTGTCTCAAAAATAATGATTGTTATTATTCCAGGAAACATAGAGGAAGCCACAGGAGACTTGGCTCCCTGATGTCCATCTGAGAAATGCCAGGAGGCCTCACAGATTACATAATTGGGTGCCAGTTTAATAAGTTCAGGCAACCAATAGCTACCAAACATTTTAGCATTTTTTTATCTGTGGCATAATTTACATATATTTAATGGCACAAAATCTAGGTGTATGTTTCAGTGAGTTTTAATAAGTGTATACACTAGGGTAACCACTGCCCCAAGTAGGATATATAATTTTTCCATCTTGCTGGTATAGTCCACCATGCTGTCCACCTTCAAGGTCAATTCCCATGACCTGAGAAGAGCAAACAGTGGGTGAAGCAGCAGGGAGTATGCAGGCTCCAGGACAATGTGCATCATTAGAGGTTAAATATCGCCCAATTCTTAATTATAGCTTCGTGTTTTGTATTTTGTTGGTAAAAGCAAGACACCATTTATTTTTATGAAAGCAAAGCATTTTTAGTACAAGCTCATTTTACCCAGTATTTTAGTAATTTGAACATCTTCCACATATGTAAATGCACATATGTGCATATCTTAAAAATGTTTATTAGTCATTGTTTTATGATTTGATTCTTGGGATGTTGTTCTTTTACTATACAGTTGTTAGGCAGCAGCTGAGAAAAAAGTATTAAAATGGTTTTGTGAGAGCAAGTACTTATTTTGAAAATAATTTTTCCTGAAGATCCAATCCAAGCCTACTTCATCCCAGGAGCTTAATTCATTTGTCAGCTTACACTAGCTGTGCCTTCCTTTCTATGCTAGAGATATGCCATGATTTCTACTAAGAGATGATTTTGTCAGTGTAAATGTTTTATGGAAGAATAACTTACATATAGAAAAGTGCGCAACTCAATGAATTTGCACAAAGTGAAAACATCCACTATCATCAGCACCTAGATCAAGTAACAGAATTATTAACAGAACCCTAGAAATCCTTGTGGTCACCCTAAAGGTAACCATTAATTATCCTGAGTTTTAAAAACATGTGTCAAGTTTACCTGCTTTTGAATTTTCCATAAATAAAATCCTATGACAGGTATTGTCCCAGGCTTCCATCGCTCAATGTTTTATTTGCGAAAGACATCATCCATGTTGTGTGTACTTGTAAAAGACCTCAGTCTTCACTGCCTGGAGAAGGTTCACTTTACACTCCAGGGCAATGAAAGCTGGGAGGATAAGCAGGTCTGTTAGCAGCCCCCTTATAAGATTAGTGGGTTCTTGTGTTTAGTGCTCCTCCGCTGTGATGGAGATACACTGTGCTTAGTACCCACCTGGGCCTGCTTCTATATGGTCCCCACAAGACTTGGAGGTAAAGGGGAACTTATGTAAACATGAAGCTTATGCTGTCTGCTTTGTCCTAAGAAATTGCCTCAGTCTCTTTGGCTTATTGTCTCCTTACTGGCTGAATCTACTGGAGAATGGTAAACTGACCTACAGGCCACCGACATCTCATCTCTATCGCTTAGGGATTGCTCAGCATGACCCTTTAGCAAGGTCTCCCTCCGGTGTAGAGAGGGGAAGGGCACCATTAATGTTAAAAGTTTGTTCTGTCTATTCTGTAGTGATGATAGGGAAGTGCTGGTAGGTAAGACAGAATTGTCATCAAAGGTTCTCTAAATCTTTCTTTTGGGCATATGGGTTTGAGGTGTTGTCCTTGGGTTTGAGACATTCAGAGAAGCCAGAAGCCACCATTCACTATCTATATACAAATCTATGACTAAGTCATAGTCGCCAGTAGGTCTGTGGTGTCTACCAGGTTAAGGAAGTAACAACATAGGCCTTGGTTAACGTTTGAGACTCCACTTAATATTTGAGACTTAATTCCTGGAAGCTGGGTTCAGTTTTGGGGGGCCCAGAATCCCCTGCATGACTGAGTCTTTGTTAATTAAGTTTATCACCATTGGCTCCTTTTCCCTCTTGAGTAAGGCTTAGACCTCTGGGAGACTTTTCCCAATAATTTGCCAGACCTGCCCACACTCGCCTGAACCTAGCAGTGGCCATAAACCTCCACTCAAGCTGAAAGCCTCTCCTCAAAAGTATATATTAGAAAGATGAGTTATCTAAAGTCCCGCCCTGAATTATTTGCAAGCTGTTTTGTTTCTGTGACCTCTAACTTACTGTAGTCACCTGGAGCATCTGTGAAAATGACTGAGACCATGTTGGTTCTTGTGAGCAGAGCTTATTTTCATAGCAATGGTTTGATCTGTGAGCTGCAGCACCTAAGCGGGAAAAGCCCAAACCAGAAGAGGAGATTAAGAAAATCACAGCCCAACAACTGAAGGAAAAATATCTTCCTTGTCAGATCTCATGCTTCTGAGTGGGATGAGGGGTGGGACTGGGCCCTCCCAGGGGAGGAGGCAGTGATCTGCAGATGCATTTATTTGATTACCAAACTATGCTGAGCTTTATATTGACAGAATGCAAATGATTAACATCCATTGTGGTCAAATAAGGTTTCTCTTTTTATTGAGCTGCAGCAGCACGGGAACCAAAACAGGTTTGCGGGGAAGGAAAAAAAAAGGGGTTGCTCTCTCGGAGGAGGAAAAAACAAAAATAGCAAATGCTAGTCCTATTTTTTAGATAGATTTCCCAGGAATGGGCATTAGGGGGTGTTACTATGTCTGTTAGGTAAACATCAAGTTTTGAGAATGTCTAATATCTAGAAGTGATTTAAATTGGACAATATAGCTGGGTGCCTATAGCTCAGCGGCTAGGGAGCCAGCCACGTACACCAGAGCTGGTGGGGTTGAACCCAGCCCGGGCCTGCCAAACAATGATAACTACGACCAAAAAATGGCTGGGCGTTGTGGTAGGCACATGTAGTCCCAGCTACTTGGAAGGCTGAGGCAAGAGAATTGCTTAAGCCCAAGAGTTTGGGGTTGCTGTGAGCTGTGATGCCACGGCACTCTACCCAGGGTGACAGCTTGAGACTCTGTCAAAAAAATAAATAAATAAATTAAACAATACCTCTTCCCAAACAGCAGTGAAGTTCACTGAATAAAGGTTATTACAGTGCTAATATGGTACCCTACTCAAGAGGTTGTGCTAAACCAAGACGTATCACTCATCAGTTGTCACACTGTCTCACATTGCTTAGGAGCCCAGGTCAGAAGTGAAGCAAGCTGTGTGGTGCCACCTCCTCCTTGGAGACCGTGATCTGTGACTTTCTTAAGGTCACCCAGCTAATAAATAGAAGTTGGGATTCAAACCCCTATTTTTATTTTAGAATTTAATGAGGTTTTCTTTGCAAATAAACATTTTGTAAATGCTTAGTGGATAGTTGAAAAGAAGGTGCTTTCTCCTAGTTAAGGTTTAGTCTACTTTATCAATAATATTATTCAGATTAGTCCTATATTTTTTGTCTAACTGTGAAACACATAACAGAAGCTGGTTAAAATTTACTTCTGCTTCATACCCAAATTTAAAAAAATAGTTTCTTCTCCTTCCTCTTAGGTATTATGTTTTCTATGTTCCAGAATTATTTTATTGTTCTATATATTTCTTTATGCTTACTCATTTTTGAAAGTTGAAAATTTTATCCATGCTTTGTGTTTGTTCCCAAAAAGGATGAGCTAATTCTTTTTGGCTCCCTGCCTGTCTATTTGGAAGTCATTAGAATCTTCCCTGATGTCTTAGGCTGCAGGGTTGGTTACCTTCCAGCAGCCTGAAAGGATCATGGAGGAAGCCATCTGGCAAGGACAGTCACCCCTATTGGGTTTCTTCTCAATGTTTTGTAAAGCCACTGTCCCAAGGGACCAAAGGTTATCTGGCTTCTAGCCTCACCTCCTCCCTGGCCAGCAGCCGAATTGGATGTGGCCTGACCATCCTCCTGAGAGTGACATCTCCAGTGTCAGAGAAGAGACTTGGTAGAAGTTCCCCTTCTTTACATGTCTTTGGCGATTTCAATGAGTATGGGGAGGGGAGATTCAGAAGTCTAGCCTAAAATCCACTTTTAACTTGAAGAGTTTTGGTTGTCTAGTGCTATATTATATAAAACACCCCAAATTCTAAAGTGTGAAACAACACTCATTTGTTATTGTTACCTCTTATTTTGGTGATTGGGCTCAGCTAGGTGGTTCCCACTTCGAGTGTCTCATCTGGCTGCCATGAGACAGGGATGATGCTGAAGTTGTCTTGGAGGCTTCCTCATACACGGCTGGCACTGGGACTGGGAAAATTCAAACTGCTGCGGGCTGGAACAGCCAGAGTTCCTCCAAGTTTCTCTCTATTTGTATGTGGTCTGTTCTCGTGCTCTCTGCAGCACGGTGGTTTCAGGGCAGCTGTACCTATGTGCTCTACAGGCACACATTCTGAGAGAGAGGACAAGATGGAAGCTGTATCACCTTTTAAGACCCAGTTTTGAAAGTCACATACTGTTCCTTCTGTTGTGCAGTCACGGAAACCCATTCAAGAAGCCTATTCAGGTTCAAGGGGTGAGGACATAGATACCATCTCTGTGGGTGGGGCAGGGTTTGGGGGAGAGAATGTGGGACTGAACATATTGTTGTAGCCAATTTTGAAAAATGTAATCTGCTACAGGAAGTTTAATGCAATTTTGTTG
The DNA here is from genome assembly GCA_963574575.1 of Galagoides demidoff. Lineage (NCBI taxonomy): Eukaryota > Metazoa > Chordata > Mammalia > Primates > Galagidae > Galagoides > Galagoides demidoff. The sequence goes on from CAUYQV010062140.1 coordinate 9,075, forward strand.
AATTAATAAATGAGTTGTATATCATCAATAGTAATACTTATTGACACCTACTCTAGGCAGGTATCTAACTCATAGAGCTATTGTGAACATGACTGATTATTACTATGTAAGTAAAACACTATGTGACTGGCTCATGGTAAGGACTTACATAAATGTTAGCTAAACCCTACAGGTAAGGAAAAGTAGAAAGACAGATCTATCGTAACTGTGGCTACCCTTCCCCACCATTCAATTTTCAGTTCATCAACATTCTTGATTTATGTCTTTATTTTGGTGGAACACACTCTCTGAAAGCTTCTTGAGAAAAGATATGTGAGAGATAAATATTTTGAAATTGTGCATGTCTGCAAAATATCTCTATTTACCCCCACATTTGACTGCTTATTTGGATGGGCATGACAATCTATCTAGGAAATAAATTTCCCTCAGAATTTTAAAGGCATTATTTCATTGTCTTCCATTTTCATATGCTGCTTCTGAAAAATATAATGCCATTCTTTCAAATATATGTACGTATGTATGTGTGTATATTTTTAAGAGATGGGGTCTTGCTATATTGCCCAGGCTGGGGTGCAGCAGCTACTCATGGAGTGATCAGCATGAGAGTTTTGACCTGCTTGGTTTCTGACCTGGGCCAGTTCACCCCTTCTTAGGCACCTTGGTGGTCCCCTACTCCTGGAAGATCACCATACTGATGCCAAACTTTGCATAGACACCTGATTAGCATCATGCATTAGAGCCCAGAACTCTGGACTCCAGTGATCCTCTTGCCCCAGCCTCCAAGTAGCTGGGACTGCAGGAGGGCACCCTCACCCTTGCTCTCCATTCTGATTCTTGATCCTTTATATAAAACCTCTTTTTATCCTCTCTGGGTGTCTGTAAGATCTTCTCTAAGTCCCTAGTCTTCTGACATTTTATTATCATGTGCCTTAATGTGGTTCTGGTTTTACCTATTATGCCTTCTTTCTTTTTTTAAATTTCCAATTAATATGAAGGTACATATGATTTGATTACATTATTTGTATTTGTAAGATAAAGTCTGAGTGGTAGTTGAGTTCTTCATCCAGGAGGTTGCCATATACCCCTACATTGTACCTGTTAGGTGGGAATTTACCCCCAACCCCATCGTCCCCTGCTCACAACCCTTCTTGAATTTAATTATGTTTTTCTCTCATGTGGGCCTGTAGTTGGTAATCTACTAGTTTCAACTTAGTGTTGAGTACATGAGATGCTTGCTGCTCTATCCTTGAGATACTTTACTAAGGAGAGTGTTCTCCAAATCCATCCAGATAAATACAAAAGATGCAAAAGCTCCATCTTTTTGGCTGAAAGGTATTCTATAGTATACATATACCACAGTTTATTAATCCATTCATGGGTTGATGGGCTCTTGAGTTGTTTCCACATCTTTGCGATTGTGATTTGAGCTGCTATAAACATTTGAGTGCAAATATCTTGATAATAAAATGATTTTTTTTTCTTCTGGGTAGATACCTAGTAATGGGTTTGAAGGATCAAATGGAAGGTCTACTTTTAAATTTTTGAGGATTTTCCACATAGTGAGCATTTCAATGTGGAAACTCATGCCCTTTAATTCTAAAAAAAAAAAAAAAATTGAATAAATAATTCAAGTGATTTCTTCCTGTTTCCCAAATGTCCAAGGCTAATTTTCCAAATTTCTTGTCTTTTTTTTTTATTACCTTTTTCCCTTCTCTGCCTTTTTGCCAATACATTCTAGGATATTTTCTAACTCTATCTTTTTACCACTCTTACTACTTTTTTTGTTTTAGTTATCATATTTTCAATTTAAAAGAGCTATATTTGGTTCTCTGAGTAGTCCTCTCTCTTTTTTTTTTGGCTGGAGCCAGGTTTGAACCTGCCACCTCTGGTATGGGGCTGGCGCCCTACTCCTTTGAGCCACAGGCGCCACCCCAGTATTCCTCTTTTAATGTATCTGTCCTATTTTATTCTATCTTAAATAAAGGAGATCAATAATATTGATAGATTTCTCAACATTTTCTTCTCTCTATATAGATTGTTTTTTTCTGAGTTTCTTTTTTCTTGTTTGTATATTTTGGGTTCTATTTTACACATCAGATCCTTCCCTTAAATTCTGATGACCTTCAGCTATTTGTTCTTATTTAAGTGTTCCAGATTTAGCAAAAAACAAAACAATATAGGATACCTATTTGAGTTTAAATAATAAACAATTTTGGTATGAATGTCTCATGCAATGTTTAGGATATACTTATAGCATATAAGTATTTTAAATTTTAGTAGAAAGTTATTTGTTCTTTATCTGAAATTCCAGTTTAACCAAGTGTATATTTTATCTAGCAACCTTAAGAATGAGATCTGGAAGCTCTGGGTGCATGTATAAGTGGGTGGTACTTAATAAGGGTGCGTTTACTAACAGGTGCTTCAGTTTCATTGAGTAAATGATTACAGTCTCTTCAGGTCTTTTCTCTTCAATTCTCAAGAGAACAGTATTCCAAATTCCCCATCCTACTTAGTATAATCCTGGCTGCCAGTATTCTAGGAGTCAAATGGAGGAAGAATACCAAGTAGCTCAACATCTATCCTATCAAGTTTCGTATGGGTCTTCCCTTTCTGTACAGTAGCCCCAGTCTTGTGTTAATCTAGTGGCCCAGATTTAAGACGACTTCAAAGTTTTTGTAAATTATCCCTTCCCTCCTTTCAGTAATGGAACCTAATCCCCTTCCCTCAAATTTAGGCTGGTCTTGGTGGCTTGCATGACCTATAGAATGCAGCAGAAATAATGTTCCATAGCTCCCAAGCCTCAATGATAAGAGGCCTCATAACATCTTGGGTTTCTTAGAGTAACCCTTCTGGAGCCTCCATGAAGTAAATGATTGCCTTGAGACCACCATGCAAAGAGAGCGTGTGTAGGTGCTCCCGTTGACAGCACCAGCTGAGACCAACCTTCCGTCTCTCCTTGCCATGGTACCACATATGTGAATCCTCCTGTCTGGCCCATCTGCCAGCTGAATAGCAGCAAGTGACCTTTGTTGATGCCACGTGAAACAGAGAAATTGCCCAGTCAAATTATATTCAAATTCAGATGTGCAAAATCATAAGATAGAAGAAAATGGTCATTGTTTTGAGTCATGGAGCTTTGGGGTAGTTTTCTAGGTGGCCTAAGGCAACCAGGACACTTTGGCTCTGCATGGTGCTTACCCAGTCCTAGAGACCTTCTGCTTTACCTGCTTTAGAGAACATGCTTCCACCTGTGGGGGAGGAGATGGGCAGCTATGCAATGTTAGGAATGCTGATTGCTTCTCCCACACGCTTACCACGCATTCTCCTGCTCTTAATCTTACCTATGTATCCACTTTCAGAAGCTCCTAGTGCAGTGATCTTGGTATCCTGAACAATTCTACAATATCATGTTGCTTCTTGGCTTTTTCTACTCCTTGGCTTAGGAGTCAGCTTCCTCGGGTCTGCAGAGTCAATTACTACCAGTCCGTGTGCTTTCTAGGCTCCAAAAATGTCTATTTTTCCTCTCTTGTTTCTTGTCTTTGTGAGATTTTTGAAAAACCTACTCTTGCTTTAGTTGGATTTCAAGAGGCAATGGAGGAAAATACACGTTTATTCGCGTTTATTCTAATGTTTTCAATCTAAAGGCTTGAGTCTTTAATTTCGACAATTATATAAATTTTTAAAATACCCTGTCTTAGATCAAGTTCCCTAGAAACACAGCCTGACATCGGGAGCCTAGTGGCTGTGCATTAGTGAGGGTATTCTCAGGAGAAGCCTCTGAGTAAGCGAGGGAAATACGATAGGGGAGAGGGAGAAACTGAACAAAGATGTGGTTTCTGCTGAGGTTTAGCCTCAGTCTGACTGATCCCCTTGGGAGCGCTGGAAGATGAAGAGCACCACACATTTATTCCTTTCCTTTTGTGCACCATAAAACTCTGGGCTGGGAGTAGTCATTCACACCTGTAATCCGAGCACTTTGGGAGGCCTAAGCAGGAGGATTGCTTGAGACCAGGAGTTTGAGACCAACCTGAGGAACACAGTGAGTCTCTGACTCTCTACAAGTAAAAATAATTAGCTGGTAATGGTGGTGGTGAGTACTTTTAATCCCTACTACTTGGGAGGCTGAGGCAGGAGGATCACTGGAGTCCAGGAGCTGGAGGTGGCAGTGAGTTATGATGCTACTACACTTAGCAACAGAGTGAGACCCTGTCTGAAGCAAAACACCAAAGCTAGCTATCCTCTATTAAATACACCCTGAATTTGCGTGTAAAATTAATGAATTCATTCTGCAAGAATTCACTGAACACTATTACATGCCAGAATTGGTATTGGACATGGGCAGGAAAATGACCTAGACCTAGCTGGTGGCTCCAAGAGGCCTGGATAGAGCAGGGGAAGCAGGGACCAGCATACAAAACTGTGTTACAAAGGGCGAGCACTGTGCCAAGCTGAACCTATGAGCTACTGACAGGTACTAAACCCACTTGCAGAGGTGTCCAAGCTTTTTTCTTTTCTGCTACATATTGGAAGAATAAGAGTTGTCTTGGGCCACAAGTTAAACACACACTAACCAAAGCTAATTAACAATTTTAAAAAGTCCAAGCATATTTTTCGTGATATCAGACAGCATGCACCCCACACCCCGCCCCAGGCGCAGGTTGGACACCCCTGGTAGAGGGATCCGGGGCTGCTCCAAGTCCTACTCCCAAAGCCTTCCTGGGCCTGCTGGTCGCACAAAGAAGGGGAATTGCATCCCTCAAGGGAAATGTGAAACTGATGGAAACTTTTTGGCATGTATGTTTTCGTGTAAAAGAAGGAAATGAAACGTGCCGTTCAGATTTCACTTTCTACTTTTCCCGGCCGCAGGTTTGGCGCGAGCCTGCGGCCGAGAGAAAGCGCAGTTTCCCCGGGAGGAAGCTTGGAGTCCCAGCGCCACTCGGGTTCGCGGCAGAGCTGGGTGCGGCCGGCGCAGGGAGAGAGCGGGCGAGGCCGCCGGGACTTGGCCCTCCGAGGGTGTGGGGGCACCTGGACACCGAGAGCGAAGAAACCAACCGCTCCCACTCTTTGGGGGCCCGAGCGGGGCTGGCAATGCGGTGGAGGACAGGTTGCTGTGCGGCCCGCGAGAAGGGACAAGGCGGGGTACGCAGCGGGAGTGGCCATCTTTTGGGGCGCAGGCACGTGCCAGGTGCAACTCCAGCCGGAGGTGGGGAAACAAGGCCAGCCCCTCCACCCCCACTCCCACCCCCGGCACCTGACCCGGCGATCCCTACCCAAATCCCCAAGAGGGATTTCCCGGTCCAGTGGGCAAAGGGACAACCAGGAACTCCAGCTCAGTCTCCACCCCAAGTGGGGCGGATCCGCTCAGGATAAGACCCGCAGTCCGGGCCAGACCAGGGTGCGACCTCAGCTTCAGCAGAGGACTAGCGCTGTCCGGCCTCCGCAGGAGAGGTAAGGGGCTCTCGGCCGGGGGTCCTGGCTCGGGAGAGCCTCGCGGGGATACCCGGGCCCGCGCCGCGCCCGGGAGAGGTCCCCGCCGGCCTGCAGGCGGCCCTGGGCGCCACGGGCTGGGGCGGGGCGGGCGGCCCAGGGCTCGCTCCCCGCGGGCAGGAGGGAGGCAAACCCGGCCCTTACCCACCGGCACCATCCAGAAGGACTTCCAGAGCGGTTCTACAACTCCGGACGCCGGTCAGAGACACAGCAGTTATTTATTGAGTCCTTGTGCTGGGTTCGGGAATCAGAAAGGATTTAATTAACATTTCCTGGAGCTCACTCGCTCTAATACCTATTACGGTTTAACTTAAGTAGTTTCTTTACTCCGTTTAAGACACGTTTTTCTCCGAGTTTCTTACCATTTTCTCTGTCCCGTATCCAATGCCCTCCGCACAGTGCCTGGCACATAGGAATCACGAGCTCCGTGACTTGAGCCGGCCAGTAGCTCCCCGTTTTGGCCTGGCTTTGAACAGCTGGAGACTTTGGGGCCAAAGAGGGTTGCTTGTCAACATCTGCCAACTGGACGTGCTCCCCAAGTCCGTGCAGTCTTCTGCGAGCTGTTTGGACTATTGTGGGTACCGAGTAACTCATCTCTTACGAAAACTGGGCCTCTGCTCTCTCAGCTCAGAGTGTGAAGGGTGGATAGGGTGCCCTTGTCAAATTATCCAGTACACCCCACCTGCCTGTTTGGCTGCACGTAACTGTTTAGCCAAGCCCTGGCGTTTTAACTGATGACAGAGGGGTGGAAGAGCAAGTTAGTGAGAAAATGGGTAACTCCAGCCACCCAAGAGCTACTGACTTCCGTGATCCATATCCGGCCAAGGCCATCCTCATTCAGTTCAGGTCAGCTTTCTATTCATTTGGGGCTATACACACAAGTACACTCCTTACGCCACATACATATATGCTTGCAGACGAACACACACTTTCTGGATCAAGGGTATTTATGAATTTCCCTCCTGGATGTTCCTGCATTTGCTTAGGGATAATTTTGCTTTGAAAGTAATTTAGAAGGTCACGCCTGTAATCCTAGCACTGTGGGAGGCTGAGGCAGGAGGATTCCTTGAGCTCAGGAGTTCAAGACCAGACTGAGCAAAGCAAGACCCATCTCTGCTATAAATAGAAAAACTAGCCAGGCATTGTGGTGGGTACCTGTAGTCCCATTTTCATTCTTGGGAGGCTAAGGCAAGAGGATCTGTTGAGCCCAAGAGTTTGAGGTTGTTGTGAGCAATGATGCCAGCGCACTCTAGGCTGGGGCAACAGAATGAGACTCTGTCTCAGAAAAGAAAAAAAAAAAAAAGAAAAGCAATTTAGAAGGTAAGATTCGCAGTCAAGCTGGACCGCACTATCCCTCAGCATTAAAGCATAAGCTTCCTGGTCATCCCTAGGTCCAGTGGCATGTTTCTTTATTTATTTTTATTTTTTTGCATAACCAACTCTTCTATTCCACAGTGGCATGTTTCTTGTTTAGCCATTCTTGATCTTGCTTGCGTACCTGCTTTTAGACTAAGCCTGTTCTTTAAAGGAGAGGAAGGTGAATGGCAGGTACTGGGGCTGGTGGACAAGGTGCCAGGGAGTACCTGAAGCTTCAGAACAAACAAGGGGGCAGTTGTCCTGGCATATCAGTTTACCCACATGTTTGAGGACAAAAGCACTGGAATAAAATCCAAAAACTGTACAGACAGTCCCCAAGTTACAAATGTCTGACTTACCACCTGCACTTATTAACGGAGGCTATTACAGTAAATCTTTTGAGTTACAGACATCCAACTATCATATGACTCGTACTTATGAACAGAAGCTGTTACAGGTAATAGGTAAATCTACCTGTTCCAACTGACATACAAATTCAAGTTAAGAACAAACCTATAAAACCTATCTCATTGTAACCGGGGACTGCCTGTATACCTTTTTAATCTAAAACAAAAAACTTCAAAAGTGTTTTGGTTGAGCTTTGGGCTATAATTCAGCCTAAACCTAGCCCTTGAGGGTTTGTTTTCACTGCAATTAGGGCTACTTATGCAAGCAGTTTGAATGCCCTCCCTGGAGCAACTTTGAATAATACTAATTTTGGGCTCGGTGCCTGTGGCTCAATTGGCTAAGGTGCCAGCCACGTACACCTAAGGTGGCGGGTTCGAATCCCCAGCCCGGGCCTGCCAAACAACAATGATGGCTGCGACCAAAAAGTGGCCGGGCGTTGTGGCAGGCGCCTGTGGTCCCAGCTACTTGGGAGGCGGAAGTAGGAGACTCGCTTGAGCCCAGAATTGGAGGTTGCTATGAGCTGTGACGCCATGGCACTCTACCCGGGGGATAGCTTGAGGCTCCATCTCAAAAAACAAACAAACAAACAAAAAATAATACTAATTTTGGACTATCTTATTTAATATTCACTTTACCCAGAGAAGGATTATTAACATTAGTTTACAGATGAGAGTCCCAAGGCTCCAAGTTGTGGGTTTTGGTCAAGTTTAGACCACTTGTGAACTGAGGCTTACATCCTGCTGCTGGGATACCAGAGCTTATTCTCTTATCCTCTCTGCCTACTATGACTCCACAGAGCTCAGTGCATAGTGATTTTGGATTTGGATTTGTGGTTTCCTGGCTGTTGCTGCTTTTGATGCTTTGCAAAGATGTGTTGACTCTGGTTCTTATCTTTCTTAGAGTCACAGACCCCTGTAAGTATCTGATGAAAGCCATGGTTCCTCTTAAGTAAACATATTTAACATTTTTTGTACAGTTTCTGGGAGGTTATAGGTACCCTTCTAAACCCAATCATGGATAAAAGTTGAGCATCCAAATATCCAAAATACAAAATGCCCCCAATCCAAAACTTCTTGAGTGCTGACGTGATGCCGTAAGTGGCATATTCCACACCTGACTTCAGGTGAGACAGTTAAAACATTGCTTCACGCGCAAGATTAAAATATTGTATAAAATTATTGCTGAGGCCAAGGGAAATCTTCCCCTTTGTCTTCTGAAGGCTTAATGAAAAATCAACTTACCAAAGGAGATTAACTGGAAGAAAAGCACAAATTTATTAGTGTGCCGGGGAAAATCACAAAGTGATTGCTCAGTATTGCAGTGGGATACAGATGCTTATATACTCTACTTCAGGCATCCTCAAACTACGGCCTGCAGGCCACATGCAGCCCACCTAGGACATTTATCTGGCCCGCCGGGTGTTTTTGCCACCACTGCCTGTCCTGCTTAGCTCCCAGGACCCTCAGTCTGGCCCTCCAATGGTCTGAGGGACAGTGAACTGGCCCCCTGTTTAAAAAATTTGAGGACCCCTGCGACTTATTATGGAAAAGAGATGAAAAAAGGAGGATGATTTTAGGGGGTTAGTAAATGATTTTTAGGGGAATTCAGTGGGCTTGGAGAACATACAGTAGCCTGGGACAAAGCTTGTTGGGCTGTTAGAGCAGACAGTGATTTGTGACAAAAGTCTGTGCCTGTGCACTGACAGATTTCACTCTTTCTTCCTGTCATAAGAGTTCAGTTAATAAAAGCTCAAGGAAGGGACCAAAGGTGATTGTTTCCTTCTTTGGCAGACTTTAGGTACGTAAGGGTGCTTGCTGCAGGAAGACAAGGCCCAATGGAGAGAAAGAGCACCAAACATCATGTTTAAAACAGGAAAGGCTTTATGTCAGCCAGCAGAGCAGCCGCAGACAGAGTTCCAAAATGTCTGGGCTCCTGACTGGCTCAGTCTTCTCCTTTTTATCTCCAGTCAAAAAGTTCTGGCCCACAGATACCTTTCTCGTTGGCCAGTTTGAATCAAGCTGGAGAAGTGGGCTCTGCTTTTACAGAACTCTGGGCTTTCACAGAAGTGGAAGTAAGCCTTTGTTTCCATATACCAGGAAGTTAAATTTCTACATTCCTAGAGCTGAGTCACCATGGGGAAGACCTCACAGGTGTATCTGTGGGGTCTCCTGGAGAGGACCTCTGTCCTCTTAAACCTCACTTTTTCCGGGTATCCTCTCTCAAGGGGACTTCAGAGAACACCTTCATCCTGAGCTTTGGGAGAGACGGCATTGAGAGACCTGAGTGAGTGGGGAGAGGCAGGAGAGACATTGGTGCAGCTTCTTCAATTCTGCATGTCTAAGTGCCATGTTTTGGGCTATCAGTTTCTGAGCCCCAGCAGATACATACATTGTAGTTTGTCTATAGTAGCAAAATATTGGAAACAACCTAAATATCAGTCTGTATCTGTTTCTGGCTAAATTGTGGAACATTCATGCAATGCAATACTATCCAGGTGTTAAAAGTGATTGCAGGTCCATAGGAACTGATACAGAATGATATTAAAGATACATATTTTGCTCCATTTCTTTCATAAAGATGATGGACACCACTTATATTCTTATATGCTTATTAGTGCATTAAATATTTCTGGGAGGATAGATGGGAAAATTATAACAGTGGCTTCCTGGAGAGAGGGGGAAGGAAAGTCTTACACACTTACCATTACACATAATATACCTTTGTGTGCTGTTTGAATTTTTTATTGTGTGTAAGTATTACCTATTAAAATTTTTTTTAAATACAGAGTTGCAGATAGTATCTTAAAATTATTTGTGAAAAGGGAGAATGAGTAATTATCAAATTTTCCAATCTCAAAATTGGCATATGATGATAGACTTCCTCCCTTCCCTTCCTTCCTCTATGTATACAAAGAGCTACCATGCAATGGTTTCCCATGAGATGAAGTTGCCACTGCTCATCTTTGCCATGTTTCGTTTGTATTATTGATTCATTTGACGATACTTCAGTTGGTTCACCCAAAGAATATAAGGTGCCTCAAGTTGGTTAGTGGGGAAACCTCTATTTTTTCCAGTGTATCTTTAGCTGCAGAAACAAAGAAGCAAAGTCAGGACCTGTGGACTAGATAGACCTGCTAGGTCAGGGCCCTTTGCCAGAGAAAGTCATCACAGTGGTATTAGGTCATGGGTACTAAGGGAGCTTGGACCCTCGCTTTTCAGCCACACTGTGTCTTAGTCTGTGAGGGTTCTGCCTGTCTATACCACTGGCATTACATATTAATAGCTCATGTTCAACAAGTGTTTCCTGTGAGTTTGGCCCTGGGCCCTGGGCCAAACACCTGGCATGTTATTTTATTAAATTTTCACCCATATTAGGTGGGTATTATTGTTACCAGTGTACAGATGAGGAAACTGAAGCACCAAAGAGTTGAGTAATTTTTCAAAGTCACATATTGGCAAGTGGTACAGCCAGGATTTGGCTTGGTGTTAAGATTCTATATCCCATGATCTATACTGTATAATGGTTTAAAAGTCGGGGAATCAGCTAAAAAAGGCAGGGCTAGGAGAAGAGGCTGACTGTGGGGCTGGATTCTTTCAGGGGGAAGAGATAGAATCTATGTCCAAAGATGAACTCGATGTTGATCTGGGTCATTCTAAGTATCCAGGAGGTATTCAGCTGATGGAAGGGGAGTGGAGAGCAGAGACTGAATGAGGACAAGGTGCTCATGATTCTGGTGGCCATTCTTGTGAGAGTGTGATATAGGGCAGCATTACCGGAATTTCTTCTTCAGTAGGTCCTTGGTCTTGGGGATTCGAAGAATGAACCCATATACCACAGATCAGTGATGAGATAGGATTTTATTAGACAGAAAGGAATACAGAAGCAGTAAAAAATCACCAGTGCTTCTGGCAAAGGGGAAGATCCAAGTCGGAAGTCTCCCTGGGTCCTTTGTCTAGGGGGTATATATTGTTTGGAGAATTACATTTTGGCTAGGATTTTGTAGGTAGAAAAATATCCTTTCAAAGTTGAATGCAGTCCCTCCCCTGGGACAATGTTATTAGGTCTTTGCAGTTTTTGTCTCAGGGAAGGGATTGGGGTGTATGCTCCCCACTCAAGGTAGAAGCACCCAAAGAAGGTCTCATGCTTTGTTCATGATCTTGTTAGAACCCAATGGGTGTGGCCTGGAAAAGGCAGCCTGTCTGTGCCTGGAAATGGGGGTCTGATTTCTGAGCTCACCTGGGCCTAGAGAATGGGGAAATCCCTGTCCAGTCCTAAGTGGGAGAATCTTATATCAGGAGCACCTAAAGGCCAGGGAGCTCAGCACTTGGACAGGTTAATGGCCTCTGCTAAAAGGAGAAATTTATAATATATAAGTTTATAATGTGACAGGCAGTAGAGATTCAAGAGTGAAACACACAGCCCCCTTCCTTACTGAGATAAGTAAATCAACAATTCAAAAATCATGGGACTGTATAAGTGGTTTGATAGCAGGGCATAGACTGCTATGGAATAATGGCAGGTTCACCTAACTCCATCATGGGTGGTCCTAGAAGGCTTCCTGGAGAGGGAAGCTTTATATTGAGAAGAGGTTGGAGAGGAAGGGTTTATGCATAGGCGTGGAGATGAGAAAACATGACCAAAGCACTCTACAGGAGTAGCTTCTGTCAAAGTGCCTCATCCCAGAGGTAGAGCTGGAGTCCCTTTAAAAACTAAGGTCATTCTGGTAGGCACAGTATTGGGGATGGGTCCTACAAGGTCAAGGTCTGGTATTAAGGACTGCTGGCCTGGATTGTAAACCTCTGTTTCCTTTTGCATATGTTCCAGTTTCTGGCCCTGGTATGTAATAAATATTTTTTTTGATAAATATGAAAGAACTGAGTATGATGAAGGAAATTAAGGCAGAGATTCAGCCTTGGAGAAACGTGACTCCTCGCTTCCCTACTTAAGTCTCACCAACTCAGTGTTCATCTTGGACATGGTCTCCTTCCCTAATTGACTTAATCTGGGTTAGAGACCTCTCCCAGGTGCTTCTGTCTTTCTCTGTGATTGCTCCAGCACAGGACTGTCCACACTTTACTATGTTTGATCACACGCCTGCCTCCTCCACTCAGCTTTGTGCTCCACTGAGGGTAGAGGCTATGCAGCTGCCAACCTCTGGTGAGCACAGTGCTGAGCCCGTAGTGGGTGCTTGCTAAAGGTGTGCTGAATGAAGGGGAGATTTCTCACAGCCTGGAAATTTTAGTCCAGACTCTAAGCTTGGCCTGCCACAAAATGATCTAGTTTTGAAAATTGCTTTTGCAGCCCTTCCTGCCTTCGTGGTGTCCTGAAGCTCTGGCTCAACTCCAAACCGAGCACTCTTTTTGATTAAGTTACCATTTGTAATCATGACCAAAGCTTCATTTTTATTGTTCTCTGCCTGGAAAACACGTTCCCTGTTGAAATCTTATTATTGTTCAAAGCCTCAGTCAAATGAGAGCTCTTTGAATTTCTCAGGGGGACCTTGCCTCTGCCCACTCTGCAGAGTTCGTGTGTGCTGCTTTGTGATGAGATGAGTTTACCCATGCTGTTTCCCTTACCAGCTTACAAGCTCCCTGAGAGCAAGATCACATCTCCTCCATCTTTGTTTCTCCTGCGATGCCTTGTACATGATAGGGGTGAAATGAATACTTAAGTAAGGGTTGTGTGCACTCATAGCACACAGCAAGTAGCATTTTTGGAACTGGAGTCTGAAGACCAACTGTGTAAGAATCAGAGCCTGAACTAAGATAATGAGAATATTAGCAGTGCTTATTAAAACTTGACTAATGGTGTCTCTAGCACCCATGCAGGATTTGCTGACTCAAGCCCAAGAGTACAGGGTCTTGCCCCTCAGTGATTTTTGTGCACTTTGAATTTGAGGACTTCCCTCCATGCTAGGTGCCTTACAGTCTATATTAATTAGAATTCTTTTCAAGCCATAGTTCTAAATGTCATGTCCTGACAATAACCAAAGCCAGAAAAAAGGGAGAACTGGCCTAGTTGACTCTGTTGTTTTAGCTTGGGGGAAAATCTTTCTTTGTACCTGCCTGGCTGGTTTGTCTTTATTTCTCTTTGACTAGAAATGGATCATATGGCCACTCCTAAACCATGGCAGTTGAAATGGAGTTGCCTTGGACCCATCACTATTTCCTCCTGGTTTACCAAACTGAATCCCTAAACAGAAGGAAGATTCTCTTAAGAAGAAGGAGGGCATAATAGAAGTTGATATTGTTGCTGATTCTCACAGAAATCCTGTGCAGTAACTTCTACTATCCCAATTTTATGCCAAAATAAACCAGCTCTTGTAGGTGGGGTTAAATCTGGAGGGCAGAGCAGGGACTGAAATTCAGTTCTTGTTCTGGATTCTCAGCCTGAATGATCTCCATCATAGCCTATGCCAATACCCATGTATAGGAAGAGAATTTCATTTGGAGTTTCACAGATATCATAAAATAACAGATCAGGCCTGCCAGGCGTATTGTGTGCTTGCCTCAGTGAGTAGTTTTAAGAAATCTACTGTTTAAATAATCTTTGGCAAGCACATTTCTTAAGTGATGTTTATATGGATATTTTTAAAAGTGTCATGTCTTGCTCCCTGATTAAGATAATTTACCCCTCTCCCCATTCCCTTATACTTGAGTAAGATCATAAGTGGCAGAAATATCCATAGAGTGGTTTGGGGACCTGTTTAAGCACCAGTAGTTGCATAAAACCCCTGCTTAATTAGGAGTCTAGAATTACTGCTATAGAATTGGAGTTCTCAAACTTGAGAAGGCATCAGAATCACCTTGCATTCTTTTCTTACTTTTTAATTATTCATTTTTAAATGTATGTCTATTATATCTGTACAGAGGAAATAGTATATACCAGTGTGCTACTGCCCATTTATTCCCAACTCCATGTTTAGTGACATCATGAAATATTCACACCAAAGAAAGGGCTAAACATTTGGGATTTTCTTTCCTTGGAGAGCCGGCCGTTGAGTTTATCCGCACATCCCTGGCCTTATGAGGCAGGGTTGGCTTAAGTTTGCAGGAATAAAGCACCAGTCACTTGGGATCTACCAACCCATCTTTTAAAAGTGGAATCCTAGACTTTTCCAAACTGCCCTGCCTTTGGGTGTTTTTGCTATGCCTAAAATAAAACGAGGTTTGGCTGAGTTTAGCAGGAGGGAAACAAGATGAGTCATATAGTAAGCAAATTACTATAACCTACCTCATGGTGAGTTCCCTCAACTGTTAAATGAAAAGGGTGGGGAAAAACTAGTAGAAATAAAATAAAATTATTGTTTTAGTAGTGGATAAGAGTCACTTTTGAAGAGTTTTCTTTTCTTTTTTTTTTTTTTGAGACAGTCTTACTTTGTCATCCTCAGTAGAGTACTGTAGTGTCATAGCTCATAGCAACCTCAAATTCCTGGGCTCAAGTGATTCTCTTGTCTTAGCCTCCCAAGTAACTGGGACTACAGGCACCCACCACAACACCTGGCTCTTTTTTAGAGACAGGGTCTCACTCTGGCTCAGGCTGGTCTCAAACCTGTGACTCAGACAATCCATCCGCCTTGACCTCCCAGAGTGCTAGGATTACAGGCGTGAGCCACCTCGCCTGGCCTTTAAGAAGTTTTCTTATGGACATTTTTCAATATATGTGCAAATGAGAGAATAGCAAAATGAACCCCCATGTAGCTGTTCATCACCCAGCTTTACAGTAGTTTCCTGAGGGTTTCTTCTGAATGATTGAATGGATTATTTTCAGGGATAGATTCTTTAAACATTCTGAGGCTTTGTTCCTTTTCCCTTGTTCTCCAGCAAGCTGTCATAGGTCTATATTGTGTTTTTCTTCTTCTTTTTAATCACATGGGGAAATGAAGACACTAAAAAGATAAATAAGTTTTTTTGTGTTGAGGAGGAAGTTTAAAGAGACAGTCTATTGACTTAGCGCCCATAGCTCAGTGAGTGGGGCACCGGCCACATATACCAAGGCTGGAGGGTTCAAGCCTGGCCTGGGCCTACTAAAACAACAATGACAACTGCAACCAAAAAATAGCCGGGTATTGTGGCAGGCGCCTATAGTCCCAGCTACTTGGGAGGCTGAGGCAAGAGAATCACTTAAGTCCAAGAGTTAGAGGTTGCTGTGAGCTGTGATGTCAAGGCACTCTACCGAGGGCAACATAGTGAGACTCTTATCTCAAAAAAAAAACCACACACACAACAAAAACTAAAAAGAGACAGGAAAAATTAACTTTAATAATGCAGACTATTTTACCAAATATATTCAAAGTATCATTTCATATGTAATCAACATAAAAATTATTAATAAGGTATTTTACAGGCTTCTTTTCGTACTAAGTCTTAATAATCTGGTATATGTTTTATACTTATAGCACATCTGAGATTGAATGCTAAATTTCAAGTATCAGAAATACCTGATTTGTATTTAGATTCCTAAAATGTACAGTTTTCATGTAAATTCACATGATCAAATTATTTCTAATATACTTAAAATTTTTCCAATAACTAAATCAAGTATCTAAAAATAATTTTCCTTTAATATTTGCATTTAAATTGAAAAAAACTGGTTGATCTTCTTTTAGAAGAATTTGAAGTGAAAAGCCTACCTACTACATCTGTCCAAGTTAAATTCACTAACTCTCACATCAGCTTGGTCTCTTTTTCTTTGCTCTGCCACTAGTAATGCTCCTGCCACTCCACTCAGTTTTAACATTGGTCTTTGTTTTGAATGTTAGAATGTGTCCATTCCTTTTAAACTAGAAAATAATTGTGTTATAATTAAAATAAATAAATTTAATTACAGTGACAACATTGGTGTTGTTCCTTGTGCTCTCTGTAAAATACATTCAAAAACACATTAAAATATTTTATCAAAGTGATACAACGAGTGATTGCATGTAATACTAGAAAAAAAGCTGCCACGTACCAACAGCTTCTCTACATATACAACGCTTAAAGGGAAGTGGTAGCCTTCCCTACCAACGCAATAAAGCTGTGTGAGATGGGAAAATATTTATGCTGCACCAATTTAAAAATTTAAATGTAATTGAAACGAGGCCAAATTTAAAATTTATTTTCGTGGTCACTCTAGCCATATTTTGGTTCCTCGGTAATGTGGGGCATAAGGCTACTGTGTTGGCTTATAGAGACTATGTGTCAAAAAATAGGGAGGATTGCTTGAGCTCAAGAGTTTGAGACCAGGCTGAGCAAGAGCAAGACCCATCTCCAGTAAAAATAAAAAAATTAGCCAGGTGTTGTGGCAGGTGCCTGTAGTCCAAGCTACTTAGGAGGCTGAGGCAGGAGGATCTGTTGAGCCCAGGAGTTTGAGGTTGTTGTAAGCTAGGCTGAGGCCATTGTGTTCTAGCCTGGGCAACAGAGTGCAACTCTGTCTCAAAACCAACCAACCATCCAACCAATCAACAAAACAACCAAACAAACAAAACCACCCTATGTACCTTTTACCACCCTCTTAGTCCCACCCTGTGTACCTTTTTGTGTTACCATGAGCTATACTGCGGGAGAGGGGTTGTTGGTAGAATGCCTGGCTTAATTCCCAGTTTCGAGCTGGTATTCTTTTTGTTCTTCTCTGCTTCTGTGTGTGTGTGTGTTTTTTCCCCTAATGTCTGGTTCTTTGAGGGAAAAAAGATGAAAATTTAAAAAAATATGTATCTGTAAAATACCTCCCAGCATACATTTCTTCCAGACTTCTTACTGATCACGCCTGAATCCACTCTGGCAGTGTGGCTTCCGCCACAACACCTCTTGGCCTGTTTGGAGGTGAGTAGGGCCAGCAGTTGGCCTACCTCACAGCTCCTCACACCTCATGGTGGAGTTTTCTAGATGGATCCCCACAGCATACAGAGCCGGTAGAGAGTTATAACCCACCTCCCTACTGTCTCTATTTCTCTCTCTCTCTCTCTCACACACACACACACCCCATGCCATCCAGCTCCATCTGCCTTAAATTAGTTTCAGTTCCTCTCAGCTTCTATGTAGTCTTTTCAGTTTTGCCACGAGTTTCTCCCCTTTTCCTCCCATAGCTTCAGGAGATTTTAAATGAGAAATTGGAAGAGGCTGTGTCAGAAATAGCAAGTTCCCTATGTGAATTAGAAATGCACTGTGGAAGGATTTTAACAGCTCTGTTTTTGTGTTCTTCTGCTAGAGTCAGCTTGAATTCTGGAAAGATTTGGGAACAGAACCCCGCCCTGGCCCTGTCCAGGAGTCACTGAGCCAGTGGGAGAAGGGTTTGCCCACAAAGCTGGATCTTGATTATTTGCAGGGCAAAAAACGAGACTTTGAAGAAAGCTATGTTTATGTTATGCTGACTTCCGGAAATCCAGGGTTGAGCCAGTGTAAATCTGTGGGGGAGAACTGGGCTGCTTTTCCTGCTCGTCCAGAAAGAGAGTTTTCCATCATGGGAAAATGGAGGTGATGATGTACCTTTATAGCCAGGGAGAAAGGACGGGGCTGCATCAAGCCTGGGTATCTAGCTGCAGGCAACTCTTCTGGCTTTATCACTGACTCCCTGTAAATCCCTTCCCCCCAATACTTTCATATTTTTTAGTTTTATTTTTAATTGTAAATTAGAGTTGTATATATTTAGGGGGTACAAAGTGAAGTTTTGATTTATGAATGCACTGGAAGAACTAAGTCAGCATTTTAAGATATCCATCATCTTGAATACTAATTTTTTGTGGTAAAAACTTTTGAAATTTACTTTTAGTGATTTTCAAATGCATTACATATTATTTATTATATTAACCACACTGTGCAGTGTATTTCAAAGAAAAAAAAATTTCCTTCTGTTTAGTTCTTTAGTTCTTCAGTCGAACTAAAAAGAGTAAAGAGCATGCAGTATTACTTTTTCTGTGCCTGGCTTATTTTACTTAGTACAAAGTTCTCCAAATCCATCTACGTTGTTGCAAAGGACAAAATTTTCTTTTTAAAAGCTGAATAATAGACTTGGCATCCGTAGCACAGTGGTTACAGTGCCAGCTACATGCACTGAGGCTGGCAGGTTCAAACCCAGCCTGGGCCTGCTAAACAACAATGACAACTGCAACAAAAAAATAGCCAGGTGTTGTGGCAGGCGCCTCTAGTCCCAGCTACTTGGGAGGCTGAGGCAAGAGAATCGCTTAAGCCCAAGAGTTTGAGGTTGCTGTGAGCTGTGATGTCATAGCACTCTGGTCAGTGTTGCCCACTGTGGGCGACATAGTGAGACTCTGTCTCAAAAAATAAATACATAAAAATAAAAGCTGAATAATATTCCACTGTGGATAAATGGCATAATTTCTTTATCAATTTGCCTATTAATGGATAACTTAGGTTGATTCCATAACTTGGCTATTGTGCACAGTGCTGCAATGAACATGGGAGTGCAGACATCTCTTCAATGTGCTGATTTCAAATCTTGTGGCTAAATGCCAGAAATGGAATTGCTAGATAATATGGTAATTCTATTTTTAATTTTTTGAGGAAATGCCATAATGTTTTCAACAATGGCTGTGCTAATTTACATTCCCACTAGCAAGGTGTAAGGGTTCCCTTTTCCCCACACCTGTGTACTTCAGTCTCACATTTGGATCCAGTCTGTTTTATTTCCCTCCTCTATCACAAGGATTTTGTAAAGAAAGACGGAGTGAGTTTTAATTGCCTGGAAAAGGTTATAAGAGAAAGACCATATGCTAGATTCAGGGTTCTTAGTTTTTCTAATGTGTTGCTCTTCTTGTTTCATCCTTGCTAAGACAAGAGAAGATACCAAGAGTACTGATCAGGTCAGGCACAGTGGCTCATGCCTATAATCCTGGTACTCTGGGAGGCCAAGGCAGGAGGATTGTTTGAGGTAAGGAGTTCAAGACCAGCCTGAACAACAATGAGACCCTCATCTCTACAAAAAATATAAAAATTAACCAGGCATAATAGTATGTGTCTGTCCCAGTTGCTTGGGAGGCTGAGGCAGGAGGATCATTGGAGCCCAGGAATTTGAGATTGCTGAGAGCTATGATGATGCCACTGCACTCCAGCCTGGGTAACACAGTGAGACTGTCTCAAAAAAAGGAAAAAGAGTACTGGTCAACCTTGGAATTTGGTCTCAGGATATGGTGGCCTATAGTTTGTGAACCTTGAGTAGACACTGGGGTGGCCCACATGCAGATGGACATATCTGTGCTAACAGAACAGAGAACAACTGGAGATCAGCACCAGTAGTGTGGATCATCAAACGTATAGATCTTAAATGGTTAGTTTGATGAGTTGTTTTTTGTTAAGGAGTTCATATTTTAAAAAAAACATTTAAAATTTGGGGTAAAATGCTCATTGGCTGTGCCATCATTAGATTTAGACCTTCCCTTTACTGGTTTTCATCAGAAGGATGACATGGATTCTCCTGTTCCAGGGTGAATCTGTGCTTCCCATGATGGCAACACCTCCCAGACCTTGGGTCATCTGAAAGAACCTAATATGATATTACCATGTACATTACCCAGGAGGTGGTCCCTTCACTTGCCTGTAGATAGGGCAGTTTTCTTTCTGTAAAGGGAAGGAGTTGTCTGGGTGCTCACTGAAGTCCTCTCCCTGGTGACAGCCCCACCCTAGCAGAAAGTCACTCCCTCTGGGGGCAAGAATTTCTCCTCCATTTCTACGCCCGCTTTCTTTGTGTACTTCCATTCAACCTTGGAATTGCTCTCTTACCTGTGATTTGCTTGACCTTTTGATCTGAAATAGGGGAAAATCATCTCTGGGTGATCAAAAGAAGAGGTGCACTTTTAAGTCTGGATGGAAGCTGCCTCATAGTATGAGCACCTGCCATATAGGGCTGGGAAAATATTACCACGTCTTAGGCTTTGAATGAAAGTCCACCATGTTTTCAGTTTATCACAAAAGCTAGACAAGCAATGTTTGTCATTCCTTTCTCTCCCTACCAGTATACGCTGGATAATCTTAATATTGCTGACGTTAGAATAAACGTAACTGAATGGGGTTATTATATCCAACCTCCTTTGACACTGGGCGCAGACTGCTCCAGGGGCACAACACATCAGCTGGTCTCTGAAACAGGCTGTGCTTTGAGCACTTTTAAATTGTGGTTGGATCAGCCATGATCTTCCCACCTGAGCTAAATACTGGGCTATTACAAGGATGGGCACAGAATGTGTTTCAGTAGAATCCTTACTTCCCTCCTAGCTGGAGATGGCATGACTCTGACCATGTGTCTGCTCAAAGAGACATTATCACAGAGCCGTGCTGCATTGTTCTCCCACTACAAAGCCTGTATGACTGAATTAGGGCCAGGTGCGTGGGAGTTAGAAATGTGTTGCTTTCTTGAAATGGCCACCAGCCTAGGACTAAACACTTTTGACTGGGAGCTATCTGTCTGCCACTCACAGTGTGGTCTAGTTGCTGTCTGATAAGTCTGGGAGAAGAATGTTCTTGTTTTGGTTACTGCTTTGTTTTCTTGCACCCAGCTTGTTAAAGAACAAGGAAGTGCTTAGCTCAACAAGATATATGTGGCAATTTAAAGTTTTTATTTCATTGTTATTCTAAAAACTTCTAGAATTGTCATCTGCCTTTATACATAATTATACAAGTATAATACATTTTACATACATGTATTTGGCATGGTATGATGTGAAGTCTCTAGGGTCAGACAGACCTGTGAGAACATAGCTTTTATTACCTACCCCTGAGGAACCTTGGATCCTATGCTTAACTTCTCTAACACTTAAATTATCGCATCCAATTCACTGGAAAATGAGTGGACAAAATGATAGAATATGGATAAAATATCTAAGCATTCAATATGACTAAATGGTCAATAAATGATTTAAAATAAAGTCCTTTTAGTTCCAAAGGACAGGACAAGGAATGAAAGGTCACCTCCTGACTCTTAGAGCTGCATAGCAGTGGCAAAGCCTGCCGTGGGGGAGTGAGCCCCGTAGCCAGAGAGAGGGTGACTAGAAGTTGGGAGATGACTACCGAGAAAGATTGTAAAGTCCTCGCAATAGGAAGGAGTTTCAACCAAGTCATCACCAACCGCCCCTAAGACTTTTTTTTTAAATGGTAGGTTACTTTTAGACAAGGCATAAAGGGTAACATTCTGTTATGACAGGTAGACAGGTGGACATTAATGTGTGCCTTTTAACACCTACACTGGTACCTGGTGTGGGGCAGGCATTCAGGTAAGGTTGGTGGAATGAGTGAATGAATGAATGAATATGAGACATCAGCAAACTATCACATCAGTCCCATGATAGTGAGCAGTGATCAGCAATGCTTGTACATCAACTTCTTGTCTCTGCTGTCACTGGCCTGAGATGGAGGGAATCCTGTTTGCCTGCAATTCAAAGGCAGAATAATTTAAAAAAAAAAAAAAAGGAAAAACAAACAAAACCCCTCCACCAACAAGGAAAAAATAGCCAACCAGAATTCCAAATGTCTGTAGTCCACAGGTGGTGTTAAGAGTCACTCAGATAACAAGGACAACAACAAAAAATCCGAAGTACTAGCCTGGGCATTGTGACAGGCACCTGTAGTCCCAGCTGTTTGAGAGGCTGAGGCGGAGGATCTCTTGAACTCAGGAGTTTGAAGTTGCTGTGAGCTAAGCTGAGGCATGACACTCTAACCTGGGCAACACAGTGAGACTCTGTCTCAAAAAAAAAGAAGAAAATCTGAAGTACTATTATGATGCAAACTGAATACAGTAAGCAGACAAATAAGGTGGGGCACCTACACATCTATAAAGCTTATCAAAGCTTACTTTGATTTATTTATGTCCTTGAAACTTCCGCCGGGGGAAACTGGGAGCAGATGTTTAACAATGCAGGGATTGAGCTAAGCATGCAGGACCCAGTCCCCTTTCCCAGCAGTCATGTAGGCCACCTTGACTCTCCTTTTATTTTCATAACACGTAGATATTTTACTCTACTGCTTAACACAAAATAGAACTCACCACAGCCAGTTTTCATTATTCTATTCCTGGTAGGTTTTCCAGTCAGACAAGCTGGGTGTGAGATTACCTTCTAGCCATGTGGCCAAACTGTGACCTCAGGCAAATCACACTACTTTTCTAAGTCTCAGTTTTTAATTTGTAAAGTAAAAGTAATAATCACTGCTCTGATAGTTATTGGGGAACTTAATTAAGATAATGCAAAGGAGTATTTAATAAATGTTCCTTCCTCTACCTATTAGACAAAGGAATTACTGGAGTAGAATGAAAACTTTAATAGACTTTAGTATGATGTGGGAAGGGGAGAAAAGGAGTGGGATGTTCAAATTACACGTAAAATATGTGTTATTTGAATTATTTGTGGATTGAAATTATTATGATTGTCCTCCAGAGTGCTGTGAATAACTCACTAGTTCTGGGTTAGAATAGATTTTTACCTGATTGCTTGGCAGCTAGGTCTCCAAGTATTTGTATTCGTTTAGCTTATACATTTTACCTTTGAATAAATGTTTGAAAAAGTTTATTTCTCCCTTCAAACCCCGTCACTGCAACAAAGCTTCTTTTACCTTTAGAAAGCTCTGAGGTACAAGGAAAAAAAAAAGCTGGAAAAAAAAAAGAATTATTTTCATGTTCCTACTTCATAGATGGTTTTGAAAACCTTTAGTGCTTGGGTGGAGCCCAGTCGTACCCTCTGAAAATCTTCAGAACAGTGGTTTAGTCATCCTTGTGGGATGTAAAATGAAACCATGTACCAAAGAAAAATGGTGAATGACTCACGCACATGTGATCTTCCAGGAAAGAGAAGGATTCAGTAAGAATAAATCATGAGCTTGCATCATTCAGCTTGCATCATAATAGTACTTCAGATTTTCTTCTTTTTTTTGAGACAGAGTCTCACTGTGTTGCCCAGCAAGTCCCTTCATAATGTACTCTCAGGTTGCCTGTGCTAAGATGTGGGTCAGTGTTCAGAATCAAATATGGGCTGCCCAGTTCAGTTGGGGTTTCAAGGGGAAATGAGACCATTTCAGGGGAAATTACCAGGGGAAACTCACTACAGGGCAGCAAACCGCAGCCCCAGAGACACTGTATTCCTCAGCACACCAAGAAGGGGTTCCACTCTTGGGAAGGGGCCCTATTTATCAGGTTCACCACACACACATTACTGATTTATTTATTTACATTAAGAAATAAATTGGGCTCGGGGCCTGTGGCTCAAGTGGCTAAGGCACCAGCCACATACACCCCTGAGCTGGCCAGTTCGAATCCAGCCCAGCCCGCCAAACAACAATGATGGCTGCAACCAAAAAATAGCCAGGTGTTGTGGTGGGCACCTGTGGTCCCAGCTACTTGGGAGGCTGAGGCAGGAGACTCGCTTGAGCCCAGGAGTTGGAGGTTGCTGTGAGCTGTAATGCCA